>CAUYPK010098743.1:0-10372 GCA_963574355.1 Loris lydekkerianus
TAGATATTGGTGTATAATTTTCTTTTCTTGTTGGGTCTTTTCCTGGTTTGAGACTTTCTTCCTACGATGTGCTGGGAAATAGTCCTTGTTTTTCTGTGTTTTGGAAAAGGTTATGTATTATGGGTACTAGTTCCTCTCTAAATGTTTGATAGAATTCTTTTTTTTTTTTAATTAAATCATAGCTATGTACAATGGTATGATCATGGGGCATCATACATTACTTTCACAGACCGGTTGACACGTTTATATCACTCTGGTTAACATAGCATTCCTGGCAATTTCACAGTCATTGTGTTGAGGCATTTACATTCTACATTTACTAAGTTTCACATATACAATTGTAAGATGCACCACAAGTGCATTCTCACCAATCCCCCTCCTTCCACCCCCCTCTCTCCCCTCCCTTTCCTCCTTCCCCCTATTCCCAGGTTACAGCATTCATGTGGAAACCCTAAATTAGTTTCATAGTAGTGTTGAGTACATTGGATACATTTTCTTCCATTCTTCGGACACTTTACTAAGAATAATATGTTCCAGCTCTATCCATGTAAACACAAAAGAGGTAAAGTCTCCATCTTTCTTTAAGGCTGCATAATATTCCATGGTATACATGTACCACAATATATTAGTCCATTCGTGGATCAATGGGCATTTGGGTTTTTTCCATGACTTAGCAATTGTAATGACGACTGTGCCTTCTTGCACATATATTCTTGCAAGTATATACCAAATAAAAAGACTCCAGGAAACAGGACAAGTGCTGCATTGTTCTCATGCTGCCACCAGGCACATGTGTATGCCCTCACAGGCTTCTGGTTTTATGCACTAAGTTTGGCGTAAGTTTTGTGCTTTCCTTAGTGCCATCTCCCTTGCTGACCACATCCCAGGTTGGGGTCCACTAGATGCCCAACAAATAATAATTACCATAATTATCTCAACAACCTCAAAGTTTTTATCAATTCTTCTTGCTCCCAGTCAAACTGCATAATGAAATTTGGCCAACCCCATCTTAATATTTCTGCCATTTGTCTGATGCTTTTCACATGTCTTTCTGCTACCTGAGCTCTCCCTGGATTGCAGCAACAGCTCTTAACTAGTCTCTGCCTCCAGAGTGTCCTATAACCTCCTATTCTCCACACTGCATCCTTCTGAAGAATAGAACTCCTTATGCTACCTTCCTTCCTGAATTTGTTCGAAGATTTCCCATTTTCCACAGAAAGAATTCTACTGTCATAAAGAATCCCACAACACTCTGCCTTGCCTGTCCCTGCTGGTCCCTCCAGCCACTCCTACTTATTCCATCTTATACAACACATCTAGTTTTACTAAACTATTTGTAGCTTCCCATGCATACTGAATGATTTTCAAAAGCTCTTGAGCCTTTGCTTGTGTTGGTTGTGCTGCCTGTAATACATTTGGATATGATTTATTTCTGAACTCAGTTCAGACATCTCCTCCTCCTGGAAGCCTTCCCTAGATGCCCCAGCTGGGCTTAGTGGTCTTCCTCTCTGCTCCTATAGCACCTCATTCACTCTGAAATCACCGCTTTCCAGTACATAAATATATGAACTGTCTGTTTCTCCAGGTAGATGGCAGACTCATAAAACAGCATCTGAGTCTAATTTATCTTTGTATCTTGTGAATGCAGAGCAGTATTTAGCACATCATCTGTGTTCGGTATATGTTTCTTGAAGTGAACTGACACACAGGGAGAGAACAAGCTTACAGAAAAGGCAGTATGTAGCCAGGGCTCACAAGTGGCTGCTGACATGGGACTGGGCCAAGTTTCCCCACCCAGTGCCTGTGAGCTGAAACACATGTACACACTGTCTCCCCCGCAGGCCTATCATCCTCCCTCCTCCTCAGGTTTTCAGTTTGTTTCTAAGCAATTCTTAGCCCATGGTATTTTTACTCTCTATGCTGTGAAGATATTTACTGTCACCTTGTTGTCAGACCCAGGAACCTCTGCCTGGCTCCTGGAGGTCAGTGACTGCTCAGGGGCTCACAACAGACAAACGACTGCCTGTGAGCTGGGGCTTGTGGGAGACCATTTGAACAGAAATATGAGAAACCCAAATCAGGCTGTCTCAGGGCCTGCTGAGTGCTCTGTTTATTGTTCTAGCCTCACTGTTTGGAAATGTGAGGCTTGGGCCGACTTTTCACTCCTCTGGCTTCACCACAGGGTTTAGAAATCTACTGCGGCCACAGAGGAAAAGCCTCCCATATTTAGCTGTCTCTGCAGTTTCAGGACACTATATGCCATTTGTTTTTCTGATTTCAGAAAATTTCCATAGTAGTCATAGGGAGAGGAAGTGGTCTACCTGGGGAGGCTGTAGGGGCAGAACTGGGTCCAGGTGTCCTGGACACTCGGCAGCACGTGGGCTGGTGGTGAGGCCAGTAGAGGGAACTGCCTCTCCTCTGTCAGGTGTGGCCCTGGCCTTTTCCTTCCCTGATTACTGGCTCCAGGCAAGACCCTGGAAGTCTGATCTTGTCTCTCATTTCCAAAAATGGTCACTCGGGGCTTACAGGTATTGGATGATGGGGAGTTAAGCAGAGTACAGAACTTCCCTTAGAAATTCATAGTCTGGTTGGAAACAGAGATGGAAGAACAATGATAAGTGACCAGTGTTTCTTCTCAGGAAGATGCCTTGAGAGCATAAAAGGGAGAGAGTGAGTAACTTTGCTTATCTGAGGAGGCAGGTAACCATGACCAACTCCTGAAGCAGAATCGGGGAGTCACAAGGTGATGGCACCCTCTATGGTGCTGAGCACTGCCTCATATTGACACTCAGGAAGTAGCAGCTGTTCCCTTCTGGGAAGTAAAACTCAGCAACTCTCAGGAGATGGAAGCTCCCCTGTTATTCCTTCACCTGCAACTTACAGCATTCATAGTCCACCAAAATCACTTTCTTTCTCTTGACAACTTCAACCTCAAAGAAGATTCCAGTCTAGATTAGAGTTCAAATTGGTTCTCAGCTTTAAAAACACCATATCCATCATTAGTGAAGACTAGGATTTTAGCCAGAAGCTGCCTGGCCTAGTTGTGTTTGATTCAAAAGCTGCATTTGCCTCAATTGACTCCCAAAGTCCAGAACATCAGCAGGGCTAGAGATAAAGGAAGCCTGACATCTTTAAACCATTTGCAGCATGTTGGTGGAGCTGCTCTTTAAACGCTGCAATGCACATGCTGAAAGATTAGAAGTCACTGTGGCTGCACACAGACTCTGTCAGAAGGAGCTGGAAAAGCCAGCCGGGACTGTAATTAATAGGACCTGTAATTGTGACATAAATAAGAGCCCAGGCACTGACAACTATTGTTATTGAAATGTCATGTCTTGAATGCAAAAACACAGTTAAAATGTAGGGAAGCTGGGTGATATTAATGTATGCAAATATGCTTTAATTAAAGCTCAGCAACTACTGGCTTAAAGTAAAGGACTTGATTTAAATACTTAAGCAAATATTATAATGGTTCTTATGACAGGTGACAGAAATGGTAAATGACACTGCAAACACGACCAGGTTTGTGTATGATGTTGACTGAAAAAACCACAAGTTACCAGAGTAACTTCTGATCTGCAAGCTGATCTATGGGACATACGGGTGTTATGGGAACCCAGTTCCTGGGTATCGAAGCCTCCAGAGAGCAGGTCCAAGGGGGTATGAAGAGAGCAATGACCACATTTGGCTGGAATGGTGTGTTGGCTAGCTGCCCCCTCCATTAGACCTTCAGCCATCTGAGGGTGGCAGTTAAGTTGATTTGCCTCACTGACTCATCTCTTTTCCTGGCCCCTGGCTCTCTGCCCTGCCCACAGTTAGTGCTCAAGATATATTTGTCAAGATGAACTTCACTGTATTTTTAGTCCCAGGAATAATATTTACTGAGGAAATCTGACAACTGTGGATGGATCTCAAGGTCCATGCCCTCTCTGGCACCTTGGCAATGCTGCTTCTTAAATGTACAGTCAGTCTCTATGTCTCTGTCTCTGCTCTGGCTGGAATCCCAGCAATCCACCTTCTCAGAAGAGAGAATGAATCAGTGTTGCACCTTCCAGTGGAGGATGTGTGTTCATTAGCGGATGTCTTAATTATGCATAAATCAGTAAGGGCAGATCTCAAGAGGCCTGGGCACTTGCTATGACATTTAATATTGTAAAATTCAAATATGCTTATGGGAAGTAAAATAGATTATTATTTTCTAGTAAATGGGAATCATGTCAATGAGGGTAGAAGGGTAAGTTCAAATAATAAAATGTTTAGAGTTTATAGACGATGTGTAAATAGAGCCTCCATCTATAAAATTTACCAATTTATAATGATAAAAACATTATAAATATGTAATGATGCTATATGCTAAAAGATATACAGTAATTTTGTGTCATATGCAGAGTGTGATAAGAGAACCATGCTTTTGGGGGAGATACATTCTTACTCTTTTGTGGTCACACTTTTTCATTAGTATTTCTTTCAAAGATGAAAGAATATAAAAACTAAACTACTCTAAATGGATTTAATAGCTGCTAGTGGTCACTGTTAAAAGTCAATAGTAGAAAGCTGATATCATTTACTGAGCATTTACTTACTATACCCTAGGCATTTAGCTGATATCACTTATCTATATAACAGCCCTGTAACTGATCAGAAACTGTGAATCAGAAAGATTGAGTAATTTTCCAAAGTCTTATAATTAGTACATAGTAAAGGTAGGTTTAAAAAAAAAAAAAACAAAAAAAAACAAAAAATCACTCCACCTGAAAATCTCTGTCATTCAATTGGTATATTTAGACCACTTACAGTTAATATAATTATTGATATGGGTAAATTGAGGTCTATCATATCATTATTCACGTTCTGTTAGTTCTTCTATGTTTTTCTTCCCTTATTACTTCTTTAATTACTTATTTTGGTTTATTTGAATTTTTATTCAGTATTTAATTTTAATTTATCTACTGGCTCTTTGACTATCTCTGTTATTATTTTTAGTGGTTGTTCTAAGGATTATAATATACATATGTACATAAATTTTGACAGTCTATAGAGTTAATATTTTGTCACTTCAAGCAAAATGGAGAAACCTTAGAAATATTTGGTTCTCTTTATCCTCCCACTTTATTTTACGGTTGTATATTTCACCTCCACATACATTGAAAAAGCCCAATGTTATAATTTCTGTTTTCAACAGGAACATATATTTTAAAGGCATTAAGAAATGAAAAATGTTTTATATTTATTCAGATATTTGCCATTTCTATTGCTCTTCCTTCTTTCCTGAAGATATAAATTTACTTCTTAAGTCATTTCTCTTTAGAATTATCTTTAACATTTCTTTTAGAGAATGTCTGCTGTTTATAAATTTTCTCAGTATTCCTTTTGTCTGAGAATGTCTTTATTTCACTTTTACTTATAAAGAATATTTTTGCCAGCTATAGAGTTCTGGGTTAAGAGTTCTTTTCTTTTAATGGTTTAAAAATATCATTCCATTGTCTTTTGGCCTCTGCAAGTCCTGATGTGAAACCCATAGTATTACAAATCACTGTTGTCCTGAACTCTTGTACATATGACGTGTTGTTTCTTTCTTGCTACTCTCCATGTTTTTTCTTTGTCTTTGATTTTCAGTACTTTGATAATCATGTATCTGACATGATTCTCTTTGCATTTATCCTGGTTAGGACTTACAGCATTTTCTGAATCTGCAAAAGTATGTTTTGTATCAAATTTGGGGCCATTTCAGTCATAATTTCTCTAAACATTCTTTCTCCTTTCTTCATAGGACACCAGTGATCTCTTCATACACTCCAAGTCCCTGAGGATCTGTTCTTTTTGTCTGTTTTAATTTTTGTCTCTGTTCCTCACATTAGAAATTTTCTATTGATCTATCTTTAAGTTCTACTGAGGCTAAAAAATTAAAAAAAAACATTATTTTTTAAAGTTCAGATGTTTTATTTTTTAATTTTCAAATTTCTATTTGGTTCTTTTTTATTTCTACATCTCTACTGGGAACATTTTTCTTTGCATTCTTTTTTAGTGTGTTTACCTCATAACAAGATAGCTGTAATAGCTGTTTTAAAAGTCTTTGAAGTTTTGTCTGATAATTCTAACATCTGGATCATCTCTAGGTTAGCATTTTATGATTATCTTTTCCCTTGAGTTTTTTGCACATTTTCCTGCTTCTTTGTATGTCAAGTAATTCTGGATTGCATCCTGGGTAATATAAATGCTATGTTGTGCGTACTCTGCATTTTGTTAATACTCTGTAAAGAATCTTGAGTTTTGCTGTTATGGTTGTTGTTTTAGTCTGAACCTGTGAGGTTTAGTTTGGGAGTTTTGTCTTTACCTTTTGTGGGTGGTGATACATGTCTCAGTTCAGTTCTCAAAGCCTTTGTTACAGTGCTTTCTGCCTCGTGAATGCGCAGCTCAGGGGTGATGGAATTTGTGTGGGTTATATACAGAATTAGAAGATTCTCTTCAAGGTTTTCCCCTATGACATTTCCCTCACATTCTCCAGCCTCCAGAACCTTCTTTTCCCAGTTTCTCTGGCCATAAAAATGGTGTTTCTATCAGAGTTTCAGCTGCAAAATGCTATGCATGGGGCACAACTCCATGAGTGGGATCATGCTCAGGGTAGTGCTGTGAGAGGACAGGGAGGAGGCTCTAGGAAGTCAGCCCCGTATGCTCCAGTGTTAACTTGCCATCACAATCCACTTGCCTCTATTTACTCTGAGTCTTTAGACACTTGCTTTTTCTATTTTTTCCAGAGTTTGTAGTTGCAATCAGTGGGAGAGATAGGCTTTATTGGGATCACTCTATCTTGTAATGGGAGAGATTGAACCCCATGTTGTTTGACCATAAGGATTCTGTTTTTTTCTCATGTCATACTTCCTCTGAATCTTATTCTTCTAAATACATAATGATGAAATTGGCCAGAAAATTACGCTTCACAAATACCTTCATCTGCTTTCTCTCCATTTGTACATGGTGTTTCTGATTCAGTAGAACCAGCAGAAGCCAACAGTGAGTTTATCTTTACAATAGAAAAAAGTAATTACATGATGATTTGCTCACTTACTCAACAGTTGGCTTTTTTAGCAACTCTTTCCCCAAACTCACTCCAAGTTAGACAAAATTGTCCTGAGAATCTTTGATTTGTTTGTGTGTTGTCAATGGCCAGATTTTGAGAGAAAAAGAGAAAGAGAGAGAGATTGGAGCAATTGCAGAAACAAGAGCAGACAAAACCTTCTTTTCACATCTCCTTCTGAGAAAGGAACACAAGAAATGCAAATAAGTGAAGTAAATTCCCCTAAAAGAAACAGATTTAATTAAAGAACTATCATTGCTCCCCCTAAAATAATCTGGAAAATAATTACTATCAATATACTGAGCTGCAAGCACATGCAAAATAAGGGGCAAGAAAGAGGAGAGAGTCTTACATATTCATAGTTCAGAGTTTCCGGGCAATGCTCCATTTTATGTGTGGTGTGTACTCTTGTTTGGTATGTGTGTATAGTTGTTTTTTTTTAATCTCACAATTCTACACATTAATGTTCTGAACTGCATACATTTTACTGTTTCAATTAGCAAGGATTACTATTTGTTTTTCTTTCTTTCTAAACACTGAGGCAGTAATTATGCCTGCGATGAGAGAGTTTTGTGGGCCACTTTCTCATTTGCAGGCACTCCCTGAACAAAATACAATAATAAGCCATAATGAAATAAAGTTGGTTCATTGCAGAAGACTGGCCTCTCCAAACAGACAGGCCATTAAAGGTAGACTATGGAAGAGGATCAGCAAACAACCATCATAAATGTATCATCAGGCAAATTAACAAAGCATTTACTACTCAATCAATGGTGGGAGAAAGTCCTTTCCAATAACTTTCCCTAATGCCACTGTAATTGGGGAAAATATCTGCCTGAACAGCTGTGCAGCTCATTATCTGAATGGGCACTCAACTCTGCTGTCTAGGACTGGGCACTTTCTATAGAAAGGCTTTTCATGAGGTTCAGTGCCTGGGTGTGAGCAGCCCAGGTAGCTATGTACTCCTTACTCCCACACCCCTCAGGGAATTACTAGAGTTTGTTATAGAAAGTTGGAAAGGAATGTGATTAGGAGGTTCTCTAGGAATATGCTGACAGAGCTTCCAGAAGCCAGCTTATTTGGCTTTTGAGATCTCAATAATGTGGGGAAGATTTCTGCCAATATAGTTTATCCTTGAGGGATAAGGTTTGGGGGCACACTTTTTTTAAAACCTGAAAATAATTTGGTAATTATTATTACCTGCAGATAATAATTTTCATCATTCTTTACAATTCATGAAGCACCTTCACAGGCATTAATTCATTTGACTTTTACAATAACTTTGGGGGTAGATTATTATTATTCTCATTTTACAGCCTGATGAACTGAAGCTCCCAGAGGAATAAGAAATTCACCTAAGATCAAATAGTGAGTTAAATGGCAGAATCTGGTATTTTAACTCTGCTTTTCCCATAAGTGCAAACATATCTCTTGGCCGGGTTCTATCTATTTCTCAGCTTGTCTCACAGAATGAAGATCTATAGGTCATGTCTCCTCCATGACCTGAAAGCTCCATCAATCTGGACCGGACTCTGCTGACCTAAATACTTCTTTCCTCCTGCACCATACCCGGCACCTCCCCTGGTCCTTGTGTTTGCAAGTAGAGGATTTTTTCATAAATCTGGATTGATTGAATCCATGCAGGATGGAAATTAGGGTCTGACTACACATAGTAGGTGTTCTGTATTTGAGGAATAAATGAATAAACTATTAAAAAGTAGCTACATGGGGCTAGTAAGTGAGAAGTGTGGGATTAAGTAGAGAGAGAGAGGCAGAATGAAGGTCAACACCAGCAAGAGGTCATGAAGAATGAGCAGATAGAACCTTTGGGAGGAAGGTCAGTGTGTGTGGGACAGCCAAAGTTCTAGGCGTTCCACATGATAGGACTGGGAAAGTTGAGCACAGACTGAACAGAAAATGAGAACAGCCCATCTGTGCCCTGGTGTGGCTACCTGTAGCTTCCTGGGTTTTGGAACTAGATGTGCTCTCAGGCCAACTGTCTCTTATGCCCATTTCTTGTCTCCTATATTTTAATGGCTTGAGTGATCATCATCTGCTGGAGTAGTGAAAGATTCAAAAACAAAGATGCAGAGAAGGCCCATGGCAACTCCACTAGGTTGCACCAGGATCCAGATGACTCTTTCTCTGCGTATGTAGACAGAAGTCAAAAGCACTTCCTCCTGATACTCTAGGCTTGAGACACCCTGAGCTTTGGTAATTCCATCGGGAGTAGGTCATTCAGAGGCCAAGAAATTCTCTCTACTGCTGCCTGTGCAGAGTTTTCATTAAAAAATACCAGACCTCTTGATAATGAACAATGACTATAAATTGCTAACTTAAAAAGGTTTCTGGTACTACCAGGGACCTCAGTCTGGGTGGACCCATGACCCAGGACAGTCATTTCAATCATGGCCCCACTCCTTGTTTCCTCAGCTCTACAACCCTCTCACCTGTTGTCCTGGGCCTGCTTCCCATCCTCTGCACACCATCTTTCACTCCCAATCTCCTCTAATCCTTCCTGTTGTTCCTGAGCTTCCATTCAATCCTAATTTCCTACATTCCTGGACTCTTTCCTTTACCTTCTAGCCTTACCCAAAAAGTGCTTCTTTCCGAGGATGCTGCCACCTTTCCACTACCTGGACAAGGCTGTGGTTTGAATGTTTGCATCCTTCCATAATTCATGTTGGAAATTAATTCTTAATGCAATAGAGGTGGGGCCTGTAGCAGGTGATTAGGTCTTGGGGGTTTTATCCTTATGAATAAGATTCACCCTCATGAATGTGCCCTTGTAACAGAGAGACTCCCCCCCCCCACTCCCACTGTGTGAGAACACAGCAAGAGGAGCCATCTGTGAAATAGAGAGCAGCCCTCACCAGACAGCAAATCTGCTGGTGCCTCAATTTTTTTTTTTTATTTTATTATAGATAAAAATATGCACCATAGATGTGGCCAAACCCATTACCCTCCCTCCACCCAAACCTCCCCCCTCCCTTCCTCTTCCTTGGTCCTTTCCCCATAGTCTTGTGGTATAGTTGGGTTATAGCCTTCATGTGAAAGCTATAGTTTATTCATAGTAGGGCTGAGTACATTGGATACTTTTTCTTCCATTCCTGGGATACTTTGCTAAGGAGAATATGTTCCAGCTCCGTCAATGTAAACATGAAAGAGGTAAAGTCTCCATCTTTCTTTAAGGCTGCATAGTATTCCATGGTATACATGTACCACAATTTGCTACTCCATTCGTGGGTTGATGGGCACTTGGGCTTCTTCCATGACTTAGCAATTATGAATTGGGCT
>CAUYPK010098744.1:0-33504 GCA_963574355.1 Loris lydekkerianus
CATGTCCAGCAAGGACAGGTGTGTGCTTCATGAAAGCCTGGAGACACCCCGGAGCAGGATTTTGGACTGATGATGTGATGTCACAGGGCCCACAGGCTGCAAGTTGGCATGTAGGTGTGGAACCACCTCATTATCACCAGATGGACTGTTGTACTTGATGAAATTCGTAACCTCGTCTGGGCCCTATTGTTCTCTAAGAACTATAGCATACGGAGTTATACCTTGTTTGATGGTCTCCTGTTTAAGAAACAGCATAATAAATTTATATTTATTATAAATATTCAAGTTTATTTATTATAAATATTCAAGTCAAATACTTGAATATTTTTCTTTAAGGAGCCTTTTAATTTTTGAGAAGTTAGGGATTTTATTTTATTTTATTTTTTTAGACAGAGTCTCATTCTGTTGCCCAGGTTAGATTGCCCTAGCTTAGCTGACAGCAATTACAAACTCTTGAGTTCAAGTGATTTTCATTCCTCAGCCTCCAGAGTAGGTGGGACTACAGCCACCTGCCATAACCGCCAACTTGTCTATTTTTAATAGAGATGAGTTCTCTCTCTTGCTCAGGCTGATCAGGAACTCCTGAGCTCAAGGGCTGATCCTCCAGCCTCGGCCTCCCAGAGTGCTAGGATCATAGGCATGCGCCACCGTGCCGGGCCTAAGGGCAGGGATTTTTGGGATTATGTGTCCCAGCACCACACATAGTAGGTGCTCACTGAATACCTGTGAGATGAGTGAATGTAATGATGAGAAGAGGGTGGGAGTTAGATAGTCGACGGGAAACCTGGAAGTATGAAGTATGCCAAATGGATGCTTGCTAAATGAATGGGTCACTGATCACTGAATGAACAGACAATTGTATGGCAAATGATCGAATGAGTGGCTGTTCATTTGAGAGTGAGAGTTGAGGCAGGTGGGCTCAGTCAGGCACCTAACTACACCTGATCTCATCCTGAACACGAAGCTGCAGCTTGCCTGGCTGGGGGCTGGGCCTGAAGACCCTCTAGAGCAGTGGTTCTCAACCTTTCTAAGGCTATGATCCTTTAATACAGTTCCTCATGTTGTGGTGATCCCCAACCATAAAATTATTTTCGTTGCTACTTCATAACTGTAATTTTGCTACTGTTATGAATTGTAATGTAAATATCTGATATGCAGGATGGTCTTAGGCGACCCCTGTGAAAGGGGTCTCGACCCACAGGTTGAGAACCGCTGCTCTAGAGTCTGCAGCTATCTCAGCAGCCCCAGACCCAGCTGGCCCTCACCATCCCTTTGTGCCATCCCGGGGGCCTCTTATTAGTTTCCATGGGTTCTTGGGAAGGGTCTGAGCTTGTTCTCCAAACTTATGCCACCTTATGGGACGGGGAACCTGCTCCTCCAACCAGACAGTAGCAAGGGGCTTTATTGAGATGTAATTATAGCAAACAATTCATCCATATAAAGGGTACGATTCAGGGGGTTTTAGTATGTACACAGATATCACAGTCATCACCACAGTCAATTTGAGAATGTTTTCCTTACTTTCAAAAGAAACCCTGTACTCTTTAGCTGTCACCTCTGCATCCCCTTTGCTGTCCCGTCCCTGGACCCGACAACCACCAATCTACTTTCTATCTCATGTAAGTAGGATGTTCAATGTGCAGCCTTTGCATCTGGCTTCTTTCCCGCAGCATGCTGTTCAAGGTTCATCCATGTGGTAGCATGTCTCAGAATTCCAATCCTTTTTATGGTTGAATAATATTCCACAGTGCACATAAACCATATTTTATTTATTGCTTTATCCACTGACAGATGTGGGTTGCTTCCACCATTTGGCTATTTCGCATCGTGCTGCTGTGAACGTTTGGCTACAAGTTTTGTGCAGACATCTGTTTTCAGTTCTCTTGGATCTTTTCTTAGGAGTGGTCCCCAGGCCCCACAGAGTGAAAGAAAACCGAGTCTCCGAGTTTCTGCTCGGCCAGCTCAGGGATGGATCCCACCATGGTGGCCCCCAGGGAGCGGGGGCCAGGCAGGAGCAGGTGCGTACTGTCCACAGGAGAGGTGTGATGCTTGCATTCACAAACGCAATTTCAGAAACTTCTAGTTTTCTCTAGCCAGGTCTCTTCACTCACAGTGATCTTGTTGTCGCTGAAGGTGTTCATGGCTGGGGAGACCACACAGACTGTTCTACCTGTTGAGCAGTGCGTGGGAGTCAGGAGTGTCACTCGGGGCTGGAGCACTTACCAGCTGATGTCAGACCCCGCCTAGTCCCTCTTTTCCCCTGCCTCGGTGAGCAGTGGTTTTGGAGAAGGTGGTTTCTTTATCAGCTTGGCCTTCCAAGTGACTCTCAGGAGCAGGGTCCCAGAATGGAGATGGACAAATCTTTGATATATATAAATTTTGATGCTACAAGCCACAGAGATGGTGGGGTTGTTATTTTGGCATAGCCTGGTCTTCCCTGATGGGAATTCCAAATGCCTGAACCTCCCTCCTCCAGCCAAGGGTGGCCAGTGTCTATCCTTGCTGGAAGCTGGTGCTTAGTACCACCTTGTCCCAACTCCAGATGTGTGCAGACCCACCCCCCTACCCCCCAGCGACCCTTCAATGCTGGGCTGGGAGGCCCCCTCTGAAAATCCAGAGCATATGGGTGGGACAAAGGCATTTCTTACTTGCATTACTCATCATAGGGAGATCCTTTCACCTGCCCCCAGCCCCATGAACATCATGGACCCCACAAAGAGCCCTCCCTTTAGAGCATTCAGGCTCTACCTTCTTCCCTAGACAGTCTCAGCCATCTGAGCCCATAGGAGCATCAGCGTCTTCCTTTGTAAAACTGGGATAATGAGCATCCCTGCTTGAGGAGATAGTGGCTCACATCACTTAAAGAGACCTGAGCATGCCCCCAGCACATGGAAAGCATCTAGTAAGCACAATCCTAGCCCTAAACCCTCTCCCATCCCCCCAACCCCACCCCCCTGCACTGGGAAAAGATGACTCTGATCTCAGTGAGACGTGTCCCCTTTCTTTTTCACGAGAATCCCTGGTATCAGCTGGGGAGCAGGAAGGAAAGGTGTGGAGTGGGGTAAAGGGAAGCTGGTGGAACAGCATAATGTCTTGAAAGTCAAAGCCAGTTTTAATCTTACTATCTCCTATCTGTTAAAAAGGAGGCTTATCCTTGATTGTCTTTGCAAAATGTTTTTGCAAAGTAGCCCAAATTTGGGAGGTGGGGGGAGGCCATATCATCCTGATGGTGCTGCTGCAGGAGGGGGCAGACAGAGGGCAGACGGAGTCTCTCTAGTGGCTAGAGTAGCTGTCAGGACCCCCAGAAAGCAGCCTGAAGCTGCTAAAAGCTCTGGGAATGAATGCACACAGCTTTGAGTGGCAGAGGTCTCCTTTTAAGTTCCTTTCACCTCGTTAACCATAAGCTCTCACTAACCCGCCTTCTGGCTGATCTCCTACTCTGGGTCTCTCCTTTCTTCTCTCTCCAGTCCGTTCCCAATCTGGCCGACAGGGTGGTGGCAGGCACTGTGGTTTGCCCCAATATTCATTCTCCCTTATTCCTTGCTGACAGAACCATGGCTGAAAAAATCCACTTTCCTACATACCTTATAGCTTTGCAGTCTGGCCCATGAGATGTAAGTGGATTCCTGGGAATATTTTGCTCGCCCGATAGACTCTTCCCTGTTACTTTTTCCTTCATTCTTTCCCTTCTTCCTCCTCCTTCTTCCTGCCTACCTGAAATGTACGCATGAGGCTGGAGGGGTGGCAGCCATTTTATAGCCATGAAGCAACCTGAGGATGAAGGCCACGCTCCAAGGAGGGTGGAGGAGAAGGGTAATACAGAACATAGTGGAGCCTGAGGGCCAGATCTGGATTTTCTACCTTCAGAGTCCAAGTTCTAGGAAAAACAAAGCAAACAAACAAAACACTATTTAGTTGACCTACTGTAGTCCAGTTTTGCTTCTTGCAAATAATGATGCTTCTAACTGAAAACATAAGCTGAAGCTCTGATTAGGCCACTTCCCTGTTCAATAGGTAGCACAAGGATTCCCATCTTATGCTACTTGAAGTCTAACTGCATTGGCCCAGCACTCTTGACTGTCTGTGATCCATCCCTACTCTGCTTTGTGTCCCCAGGCCAGAAGATTTCACTTGCTTCTGGCCTCTTTCTATTCCCCAGGTCCACATAGCACTTTCTCCCCACTGGGAGCTCATGTGTCTTTCTATCTCCTCCTTGGAAATCTGTCCCCCAGGCCCCAGGACTAGCTGAAACTGGGCCTGTCTAGGCAGTGCTCGTCCCCCACCCTGGTCAGTTCTGGGGCAGCGGAAGCCAAGCCTCTTTCTTTGCTGCAACACTTGGGCTCTGGCTCCAGGTCAAAGCCTCAAATGCCTGTCATAGGCACTCCACAGATGACTCTAGAATGGATGGACACCCGTGAGTTTGTAATAATATTCTACATATGATATAGAGTATACTTTATGTGACACATAAAAGTAATGCTAAGTGTTACTTATTGGCCATCCACTCTGTTAACACTGTATTAGGCATTCAATTTTTAAAAAACAATCTTTTTCCCTGCATACCAAAAGAATAGATATCTTTTGAATACAGAAAAATATGTTAAATTGTCCGCCCAAGTGCCTGCACTGGTAACATTTGGATGATTATCTTTTAAGATCGATGTGGTATATTTCACATAGAGAGGAAGGGAGGAAGGGAAATTAAAGGGATATTACATAATAGATTCTGTTTTTGCTACTGAGCTTAGAGATGCAAATTCACATGCCCCAAATCACTCATCTAGGATAGAAGTGGGGTAGAAATCTAACACAGATCCATGAACTCTAAAGCTTTGTTCTCCCCATGCCACACAACACACACAGCCTTACACACACTTGATGTTAAGTATTCATACATATAATGCACTCCACATAGTTTATATGCAATGTGGCTGTCAGCGCGTTTGGTGTGGATCTCTACACACACACCGGGGCACCTTGTGCCTGGAGTCTTATCCTGGACTCTATAGACCTCTAAGAAGAACAGAGATGGGCATCAGTAGTCATTGAGCCCCCTGGAAAATTGTCCACAAAGTGTTCTGTGTATGTCTGAGTGGCAAGTTTTACAAGGGGGGATTTATAGCTGCATGAGATTTTTATAGGGCCGGTGATCCAACATCAGCCTGGAAGGACTAACAGATTATATGCAGGTGTCCATACCAGACTACCTGAGGCATGAACGAATGCACTCACTTGTCACCCAAGGGTGCAGCTGTGTGCCTCCCAGCCCAGCCCCCAGGCTCCCACATCTGGAGGGACTGGCCTGGCCCGGTGGCATGTGAAAGCCCAGCCCGGCAGGAGGAGTCCCACAGTGGGTGGTCAGAGAAAACGGATCCACTCAGGGCAGACACAGGGGCCAGTGGGGATAGGATGGGGGTATGGAAAAAGCAAGGCTTGTCATAGGTGAGACAGCTCTGAGCAGGGCCCCCTGGAGACTGAGCCTCTGACTCAGGACAGATGCTCCCTGGGAAGAGGTAGATTTTGCTTTCAAGTCTTGCTGAGCCTCAGTAGGGTCAGACTATGGAGTCCGGGCATCCGGGGACCTCAGCACTAGATTCACTTCTAGTGTAAACTAACCTGATCTTGGGCATATCACTTCAGTTCCCTAGTCCTCAGTTTCCCCACATATAAGACTAGAATCAAAGCATGAATAAAATGTCATGCTTTTAGCCAGAGAGCCTGGTACTCTGGCTGAGATCCTAAATTGCCAGAGCAGGCTGGCTGCGATTGGCTAGTTAGTTGGTTTCTTAACCTTGGGGCCCTGATAACTGCAGCCCATTCTTCCCCAAGAGGTTGAGAAAGGAGGCCATGGAAGAGAGGAGGGAGGAAGCTGTGAGAGAGGTGGGGATGCTGTGAGCCCACGCCTTAAAGGGTGGAGACCACAACTGTTTCCTTCCCCTCTGTACCCACAGAGTAGTGCCCGTGCTGGTTCCTAGGCTGCCGTAAGAAGGCACCATAAACTATTGGCTTAAAATAACAGAAACTACTGTATCACAGTTCTGATTTTCTTTCTTTCTTTGTAAAGACAGAGTCTTACTTTGTCGCCCTCAATAGAGTACTGTGGCGCCACACTCACAGCAAACTCCAACTACTGGGCTTAGGTGATTCTCTTGCCTCAGCCTCCCGAGGAGCTGGGACTACAGGCACCCACCACAACACCCAGCTATTTTTTGTTGCAGTTCGGCTGGGGCTGGGTTTGAACCCACTACCCTCAGTATATGGAGCTGGTGCCCTACCCACTGAGCTACAGGCACCGCCCAGGGACATGATTTTCAAATCATTGCTGCTCCTTGAGAAGAATTCGTGATGTACTGTGCTGAAATTATTGAGTTAGGGATGGAAAGCAGGCACCTGTGGGTCTGGCAAGCACAGCTGTGCATCCTTAAACCTGAGTACACGAGATTGTATGGACCAGTCAGCAGGGCATAGGCTGGGCAGAGGTGGCAGGAGACACATCAGATTACAGCCCTCACTGTCTTTTTTTGTCAGGGTGTTGTTATTTTCATCTTCTTTACTATTTTTTTACTTTGCTGAAAAAACATGTTTTTTTTTCACAGCTGCAGAACAAATATAATTGTGACTTGTATTTCATAGTTTTATATGGCTGATTTTGTGTACCTCTGACAGTTTTTTTCTTTTTTTTTCTTTTTTGCAGTTTTTGGCCGGGGCTGGGTTTGTTTTAGCCAGCTATGGTATGTGAAATTGTCTAGGCTCCTTGAACCCTTTATTATGAGGTTCAAGAATTCTGAACAGCTGGAGTATACAAACCATTACATAAAATGAAGGCAGGTGTGATTTGGACCAACTCTGCCATTCATATTTTAGAAATGCCCAGACAGTTGCTCTTACTTAGCATTTATCTGTTCCTGTCGTTCTCTGGCTCCATGCTAGTCAGGGTTTAGTGCAGGAAACAGAAACCTCACTGAGTATTTTAAGCAGGAAGGAATTTAATATAGGGGATTAATTAACATTGGGAAGGCACAAAGGGGTAAGTTCCAGCCTAGGCCTCCGGGAATGATTACTCGAACACTGAGGAACAGGCAGTTAACTCCAAAAACACATCACAGCTACAACCCTGGGATCAGGAGACTGGGGCTAGGGAGCCCCTGCTGCCTATATGGCCTAAATACTGGGTCATGGAGATGGTTGCCTTTTGACCCATGAAGCTGGTGCTGGTCACTAGAATGCTGAATCCACCTACAGCTGCCTCTCACGAGGCTGGACACTGTTTTTTTTTTTTGCTTGTATCCAGGAACCTGGGTACAACACTGCAGAGGATTCTGGGAAATGTGGTTTAAGCTTGCGAATCTCTGCTGTAGGGTAGACACTCCAAGGAAGGAATAAGTGAGTGCTGAGGCCCATGACTCTATCCTACTGATTGGATAGCCGTTCCCGAAATAGAGAGCAGGAAATACAAATCCTCAAAGGAGAGAGAATATAAAGACTGCAGCCTCCTGAGCCCCACGTGGAACTGTGAACAGGGCTCCTTTTTCTAAGATTGGCAGGGCTTTCAGGGCATTGAGGCAAGAAAAGAATGTCTTCGAGCAGAGCCGCCCTGTGGAGCTTTCTGCAGGGACAGGAAAGTTCATATCAGTGCCATCCAATACAGTAGTCACCAGCCCCATGCGGCTACTGAAATGTGGCTAGTGAGACCCACTAAATGAATTTTTACTATTCATTAATTTAAATGTAAACATACATAGTCACAAGGGGTAATGCCTACCATATTGAACAACGCACTCTTAGAGGTGTGCAGAAAGACAAAGCAGGCACCTGGCTTCCCAGCTGTTGAAGGCTGGTTCTGATAGGGTTTGAATGGGTCCACAGGTAGAAAATGGCAGAGACAGGTAGAGTCACTCAAATAGGGAGCAGTCCCCTTGGGGCAGGTGGTAGAGGGGCCTCTCCTGCAGTGGCTGGTGTGCTGGAACTAAAGGAGGGAGCAGAGATGCAGGTGCCCCCAGGAGAGGAAACAGAAGTCAAATCCTTCTGAAGAAGGTCCTGAGGTCCAGAAGGCTGGCGTGCCAAGAGAAGAAATCCAAGAACAATGAAGGAGGTGGCACGGCAGGAGCAGAACCTGGGCAGACTGCAGCCAGACTATGTGACGCCAACAGTGGGAGTGGACAAAGGATTCAGCTTAGGCAACCCTGGTTGACCCCATTTGGCCCAGATGGGACAGGACAACACTAGTAACCAAGAGTGCCAGTTTCCTGTTGCTGCTGTTACAAATACCATGGACTTGACAGCTGCACACCACAAATGTATTCCCTGACAGTTCTGTAGGTTAGCAGCCCAACAGTGGTCTCACTGGCTCAATACAGGTGGCTGCATGGCTGTGTTCCCTCTGGAGGCTCCTGAGGGGGCCTGTGTCCTTGCCTTTTCCAGACTGTTGGCTGCTGCATCCCTTGGCTTGTAGCCCCCTCTTGCATCCTCAAAGCCCACGATGGAGACCTTGAGCCTGTTGTCATATCTCTTCTGACACTGCTGTTCCTGCCTCCCCCTATGATTGGACCTGTGATTGCACTGGGCCCATTCAGATAGTCCAGAATATAATCTCTCCATCTCAGAATCCTTGGTCTAGTCACATCTGAAAGGTTCCTTTTGCTGTGTGAGGTAACATAGTCTCAGGTCATTAGGACATGGGCGTCTTTGGGGCTATTATCCAGCCCTCCACCCCATTCTCCATCCCACTGTTCCCCTTGGCATTCTTTTCTCTCCCCTCCCCAGTCAAATTGCACTTGTTGCTTCAGAAAAGGACAGCAGGACAGTAGAGAAATGGAGTCAAAATCTGGCCTTGTGGGGATGGACACCAGGCCAGGGAGGGAGAACTGATGGCAGAAGCAGGCTGGCAGCAAGGACAACTCCTCCTGGTGGGAGGGCAGGAGTCTCTGAGGGAGGGTCTTCACTCGACCCCCCTCGGCTGAGCAAGGGTACACGTTAGAGCTCAGGGTGGTCTGGAAGATCAAGCAGAGAAGACACATGTCTGCTGCAGTCAGACGTAGGCTAGGCTGCAGCAACAAACACCCCACATCACAGCAGCTTAACAAAATGAGATGACTCTCTCACGGTCCCTCCACACTCACTGCGGGCTGGAGGGAGCTCTGCCCTGGGTCCTCACCACCGGGCATGGCTGACGAGGCAGGCACAGGTTGAGGCATCACACTGGTCTCTGCAGCAGAGGAAATCTCGCTGTCTGAAAGCTTCTGCCGAGAGATGCCCCTAGTCACTTTTCCTTACTTCGCTTTGGCCAAAGCAAATCTAGACCACACTTAAGGACAGGGGAGTGCCGTGCCACCTGAAGAGAGAGCTGGAGGTTTGGTGGTCGGAGCTGGAGACCACCAGGGCCCCAGTCCTGGGCAGAGCTTCAGGGAAGAACCCTGCAGTGAGGAGGGCCGTGTGTGCAGATGGGCCTGGGATGAGCCCACAGGGGCCACTTAAGAGGGGATTTGAAGAGGCTGGACTGAGGCCAGGCTGGCAAACTGGCAGCAGCCAGATTGAGGTGGTCTTGCTAACACAGGGGTGGGCCTGTGGCAGTGCTGTGCCCCCAGCAGAGGGGAGGTGGACATTGATGCACTGAAATGGCAGAGTGGAGAGTGGGCTCCAGACAGAAATGGGGTTCCGACATAGAAGGGTCAAGTTCTGTTTAATTCACAGCCTGGGTGGTGGACAAAGATTCCTACCACCCCATACCTGGGTAGAAGCCAAGGGCTGACCTTATGGAAAGTGCAGGTAATGTGACAGGTCTGTGCACCACGCAACGTGCTGGTAATGCCTACTGTGAACAGTCACTTAATCACATCTTTCTGACATTTTAAAATCTATCCTCAGTGACTGGAAGTATTAACAATGATTTAGATCAGCCAAAATTCACACACACTGTGCTCGAACAAGGCAAACCCATCTTTATTTACTAACCGCTGATCCGAGGGGGAGGGCTGGCTCTTGTAGCTGTATCTTGACTGCTGTGGGGAAATCTTGACTAGAGAAAGAGGTGAGATGGGGCACATAAGGGGTTGCTGAACTTCCAGAATGTCCCATGCTGGCACCTTGGTTGACCGTAGCTCGTGTGAGCCTGCCAGGAAGGAACGTGGGGCCTGAGACAAAAGAGCTTGCCCCGTCTCTCAGCTACCAGCGCCGAAACCAAGACTTGAAGCTGTGATGTCCGGCGCATCCTTCTGTTGGTTCAACCCCTCACGCCAGCTGGCCCTTGGAAGACTAGAGCTGGCCGAGGCCCTGCGGGTTGGAGCAGACACCCCTCACAGAGCTGTCAGGAGGGGAAGCGGGAGGGGAGTCAGAAGACGGCAGTCCGTGTCACCCCCTCCAGCTTGCTCCGCCCTTTGTGCATGGTGGTTTACGGTGCTCTCTTGGGAGGCCAAGAAAGGCTTTCCCCAGCCAGAAACAGAAGTTGCCAGGGCAGAAAGTGGGATCCCAGTTAGTCACTCGCACAGTGACCCATGCGTCCAGAACAGGTGGCTCTCAGGCAACCTGGCCGAGAGGTCCTGTGTGCCCCACAGGTTAACATGGACAGACAGGGAGGCCAGTGCTGCTCGGTTCTGAGTGCCAGGGAGTTAGACTCAGTGGCCTGAGGCTCGCCAGTGACCCAGAGGGACTAGCCAGTCCTTTGATTAGGGAATGAATCCCAGATCCTACACCTCACAAAAGCCAAGAAATTAACCCCAAACTTGACCTGTGGGGAGGAAAGGTGACCCTATAGTCCCTCCTGAAATTCTGGAATGCTGTGATCTTTTGCAGTCCTCACCATAGCTCTGTATGACGGACTAAGCAGGCATTTTGTTTGTTCGTTTATTTTTTTGTGGTTTTGTTTTTTAAAAAAGAGGGTCTCTGTCCTCTGTCCATAGGCTGGAGTACAGTGGCATGATCATAGCTTCCCATAGCCTCGGATGCCTGGGCTCAGGTGATCCTCCTGCCTCAGTCTCCTGGGTAGCTGCAACTGCAGGCCTACGCTACTATGCCTGGCTAATTTTTTTATATTTTGTAGTTCTTGCTTTATTACCCAGGCTAGTCTTAAACTCCTGGCCTCAAGCAATCCTCCTGCCCCAACCTCCCAAAATGCTGGGCTTAGAAGCATGGGCCACCTCCCCTGGCCTCCACTTGTTTCTTTTAATCCCAATTGTGTAAAGGTTAAATCCAAGCACAGAAAGTTGGCATCCGTGGCATACAGAGATGGCTTTTCATGGTGCTGGGCCCAGGACTCGAGATTGCTGATTGCCTATGGCTCCAGTGCTCCCGTATGAAGTGTAACAGAATATTTGTAGGGCAGAAATGTTTCTTGGAGGGGCAGACAGGCCATAAAAGAGGCCCCACTCTCAGGAGTCACTCTGCTATGCCCATGGTGTGTTATTACATTGGTTGGGACGCTGGGGATAGTCCTGCCAATTCTCCAAGGAAGAACCAGCTGAGGACCCCACTAACATGGCCTGGGGTTGGGGCTACAGTTCTGGCATCTCTTGGGGGCCTGTCCCTAAGAGAACAGGGAGGGAGCCCACCTGAGGGGAGGGGGCCAGGAGGTAACAGAGTCTCTTTTCATCCCAGAAGGACAAGAGGGAGCTCGCCCCCTCTCATTCTTGGAAACTCAAGCTCCAGAGCCACAAACCCTCCCCCAAACAATCCAATAATAAGAATTTTTTTCTGGTACTGTTGTTTACTCAGCCACATGGGGGTTGACATTCTCCCCCACAGAGGCCCATGTGGAGTGAGTATTTGTACACAACTAGGGGAGACATTTTTTGTCTCCTCTTACGTGGTCTCTCTAGCCATCTGCAGGGGAGGCCAAGGTCGGGCAGTGGCAGGAAGCCTCCACGGGAAGGGCTCCTTGCTGAGGGGATTCTGCTGCAGGGCACACCCCTCTCTGCCTGTTCTGGGTCCTTCCTTTGCCTGTCCCTGAAGCAAATGCTCAGTGGACTCAAAGGAAAGACACTCTGGGCAGCTGAGCCAAGGAGGTTCCCTGTTACAGAGTGTGTCTTTGGGGCTGGACAAGCACAGAAGCGGCACTCACTGCCCCGGAAGTTCTGGGGGCTAGCAGAGGGCTGTTCTAAGAAATCTGCTCCCTGACCTCTCCCTCTTCTCTCTACACTCCCTCCCTTCCTCCTGTCTTCTCTCTTCATGCCTCTTCCCTTCTGAGGTGTCCTCCTCACCTCTCTTCCCTACATTCTTGTTGAGTGGAGGAATACTGAAGCCTGCTCCTCTCAGGCTAAAATTGTGCCTTGTAAGACAGCCTTGCCTGACTATGGTCGCTCTCTACCATAACATTAAGGCCAGGAGAGCCCTGGCTCCATCCTCTACCCGTAGGGAGGTACTGATGGGGCAGTTAACCATGTGAGGTGGTACACTTAGATGAAAGATGAAGGTGAGCGTGAGAAACCCTGACCTCGCTTTGGAGTCCTGAGGCTGTGAGGGAGAACCCCTCGCTATATAACCCACAGGACACTGTCTGTGTCCTAGTCCCAGTAGTCAGGGCCAGTTAGAAAAAGTGCCCTTCCCTTTACCATCATCTGCTGGACAGTGGCGATAATACTGGTTGGCTCAGATTGCCTTGACAAATACCACAGATTGGGTGGCTTACACAACAGAAAGTTATTTTTTCACAGCTCTAGAGGCTGGAAGTCCAAGATCAAGGTTTCTGTGAGGCCTCGTTTTCTGGCTTGCAGATGGTCACCTTTTTGCTGTGTCCTCACCTGGCCTTTGTCCGCGGGGTGGGGGTGGTGAAGAGAGCACTCTGGTGTCTCCTTCTCTTCTTATACACCAGTCCTTTCAGATTAAGGCAGTTACCTCCCTAAAGGTGCTCTCTCCAAATACTGTCACACTGGGGGCTAAGGCTTCACTGTGATTTCACTATACAAATGTAGGATGCTCAGTGTCCAGTGTGCCCCTGAGGGTGCAAAGCACAACCTGCATGGGGCTTGCACCTGTGGGGAGCACCCACATGCTGTCACCTGCATGGGCCACACACCCGTGGGGAGCAGCCACACACTGTCACCTACATGGGCCACACATCCAGAGGGAGCAGCCACACATTGTCACCTGCATGGGCACACACTTGCTGCAGCCGTGACCCTGACCAGGGGTCTTTGGAAGTCCTTCTCTCCCTAGACCTCTGGGCTCTTGGAGGCCGACTCACCTAGTGGCAGGGTGCCACAACAGGTTGCCTGTCTGGGGGTGTGAGAAGTATGAGCATATGACCTTGTGCTCTGTGCACCCTGCCCTGGAAAGCTCTGGAATGCTCCTGCAGGCTGAGCCAGGCATAGCCAAGGGCTCCCCATGTAATAGCCATTCTGCCTCACTCCCAGCAGGATGCAATAACTTAGAAAGAACTTTGAATTATAAAACTGCTGTTCTGGTGGGTTAAATAGGAGCCTACTGATGAAAGTGTACAACCAGCACCCCACCCCTACTTCCATCCTGCCTTTACAAGAAGGCCTACCAGGTATCATCTAAACTGGCCAGAGGGGGTTGGGGCTGCCTGCATGCCCCAGTCCCAGTCCCAGTGACAGGGTCACCCTGTAGGAGCAGTCTGTCCAGAGCACCATCGTTCTGCTTCATGCAGAGACTCATATGGGTCAGGGCAGCGAGCCATCCTTGCTTCATTGCTTATGCCCCGTCACTGTGCCCCAGATCTCTTATGGAAATTCCATCCTCTTCTCCAGAAGGTTCCCTTTCATCATGAGCCTTCTGACTCCCAGGCGGAGGTTGCCCTGACAGGTAGGCATGTTGCTTGGTGCAGGACGCCAGGGACACCACAGGCCCAGGTGTGCCCCCCTCCAAGCTGTCGGAGCTGTGGTGGGCGCTCCCTCCCTCTGTGTTACACTCAGCGGGCAGTATGTATTTTAGCTCTTTCTGGTTTTGCACAAGTAGCTATTTTCCTAGAATCCATGGCCAGAGGTATGGGAAGATTGGAGTTTCTGAAATCATCAGCAGATCTGTGCCCAGATCCAGCACACTCACCTGACCATAGGCCGTGGGCTGGCCCACGTGCCTCTTCCCTTCGTTTCTCTCCGAGGGCTCATGCCTATTCCTGGAAGCCTCCATTGGCTACTTTGCTTAGTCAGGCTCCTACCTCTCTAGAAGCCTTTGGGAAGGGTCAGGCTCCCAGGCCCTTTCTCCCCTAAGTAACATCAGGGAACACGTTCTTATCCTGGGAAGGCCAACAGCATCCCACCCTCAGTGGGAATGATGACAGCAGGGAGCCGAGACACCTCCATTTACCCCAACAGCAGTCAGCCCAGGGCCCTGGACAGTGGCCTGTGACATTCATCACTTTCCATGAGAATGAAGTTGGTGGCCACATTCGCTCAGCAAACATGCCCTGTGCTTGACCCCGTGGGTACTATTGGGTCATTCATATGAAATATCTAATTTAGAATAAAATTTAATTTATCAAACTTTTAATATTATTTAATTTTTAAAATAATTTAAAAAAATTTTTTTTTAATTTATTAAAACTTTTTGGCAGTTTTTTTTTTTTTTTGGCCAGGGCTGGGTTTGAAC
The DNA here is from genome assembly GCA_963574355.1 of Loris lydekkerianus. NCBI lineage: Eukaryota > Metazoa > Chordata > Mammalia > Primates > Lorisidae > Loris > Loris lydekkerianus. The sequence goes on from CAUYPK010098744.1 coordinate 14,542, forward strand.
CCGCCACCTCTGGCACAAGGGGCCAGTGCCCTACTCCTTTGAGCCACAGGTGCCACCCGATTTATTAAAACTTTTAATAAAAGTTTAATTTATTAAACTTTAGCCCTACAAAAAAAAACCAAAAAACAAAACTTTAGGATCTCAAATAAGAAGCAGTACAATTAATCAAAGTATACACCTAAACTATTGACACAGTTTTGCAGCCTTAAATGTAGCTTATTTATGCCAACAGAGTATTTTTCCTTGCAAGAAGTGTTTCAAAGCCTAGACGTGGGTAGTCAGTTGGTGTGAGATCTGGTGAATGCAGCGCTGACAGAGTTTTCAAGCCCAGCTTCTGTAGTTTGACCAGCGTTGTTTGTATGACATGTGGTTGAACCATATCTTGCAAGAGGATTGGCCTGTCTCTATTGACCAATCTCGGCTGAGTAATCACAAGCATTTAATCCAATTGGTTGCAGCAGACAGCCACTGTAATCTGCTGACCAGTTTCATGAAGTGGGAGTGGATAATCCCAGTGCTGGACCAGGAAACAGACACCAGTAACTTTTTTTAAATGAGTATTCAGTTTTGGACCATGTTTCAGCACTGGAACTTCCACTTTGCCCAAACCCTTGTGCTGAATGCTTGCAATTGTCAAAAAGAATCCATTTTTCATCACTTGTAACAATATGGTGTAGAAATGTTTCACCTTTGTATCATGACAGCAAAGAAAGGCAAGCTTGAGAGGATTTCTCTTCTGCTGCTTGTTTCATTCTGCCTCTTTGCCTTGTCTATTTGTTTCAAATTTGGTCCAATATTGTTGCAACAATAACGTCAAACCCTGCTGCTAATTCATGCATAGGTTGGGATGGATTCGCTTCCACTACAGCTTTCAGCTCATCATTATCCACCTTGTTCTCAGGTCACCCAAGTGGCTGTTTTCACGATTAAAATCACCAGAACAAAACTTCTTGAACCATTGACATACTGTGTGTTCATTAGCCACATCCTACCCAAATACTTCATTGCTCTTTCGAGCTGTCTGCACTGCACTGGTTCCACAATGGAACTCACATTCAAGAATAACATGAATTTTTGTACTTACCCATGATTTCACAAAAATTGCTCTAAAATTTTTTTAAAAGATAATCACAAGTCAAAATATGCATTTGATGTGCCATCATAAAAAAATAACCTGAGAAATGTCAAAGTGAAATGTCAGCGATTTCAATTGTCAAGCTTCATACTTAATAACCTAGTAAGATGGAGGAGACCTCGGCTCCTGCCCTCGAGGATGTCACAGTTTCTGAAGGGAGACAGGAGAGCTACCTGGTCATTATAGCACAGGAGGCTGGTGATAGGGTTCCTAAGGGAATCAAGGAGGGCTTCCTGGAGGAGGACGCTTTTGGACTGATCGTGAAAAAAATGGTTTTTAGTTTTATTTTGACATAATTCCAGACTTTAAAATTTCACACAATCTTCATCCAAATTCCCCAAATATTGACTTTTTGCAATATTTGCCTTCTCCTTTTCCCTTTCCCACCTACTTACCTGCAGCCACACACATCACTGTGTATCCTAAGAACAATAATACTCTTTTATATAATCGTGGTATAATGATCAAAATCAGGAAATTAACATAGATAAAATATTGTCTAATCTGCAGACCTCTTTCAGATTTGTCCAGTGGCCCCAATAACGTCCCTCAAAGCACATGAAAACCCCAGACCAACAATGTCTGATGAACTGGGCAATGTCCTGACTTCTAGAAGGACTAGTGTTCTTAACCGTCTCATCTCCAGTAGACGTTAAGCTGGAACAGTTGTAAATGTCTTAACACAATAACTAAGAAAATGCCAGGAAGGCTATGTTAACCAGTGTGAAGAAAATGTGTCAAACGGTCTATAAAACCAGTGTATGGTGCCCCATGATGGCATTAATGTACACAGCTATGATTTAATAAAAGAAAGAAAGAAAAACAAAGAAGAAGAAGAAAAAACAAGCTGAAACAGTTATGTGGTCGTTAGGAAGGCAGAGTTCCTGACACTATCACCTTTAAGAGTACAAGCCAGTTATTTTGTAGACTGTTCCCCATCTGAGCTTGCCTGATGTGTCACCATGGTTCCTTCCAGGTTGTGTGCATTTTGTTAGGAATAGCCCAGGCAGGACGTGTGTCCTCCTCAGCACATCTTATCAGGAGGTCTGTAGCGTGAGTTGGTCCCACTGATGGTGATGCTCACTTTGACAGCTGGGTTAAGATGGCACCCTCCAGATTTTTCTACTATAACATGACTATTTCCCCCCTTGAAATTTATAGTGGGAGTGCCTCAAAAAATAATAAAACCATACATACCCAGGCAATAAATTCAAATAATAAATCAAAGGCACCTCCTCCAATCCTCTGTGTGTCTCAAAGGTAACTCTTAACAATTTGGTGTGCGTCTATATTTTTTCCAGAACTTTTCCCTGTATGTAGGCACATTTTTAATAAAGAAGGATAGTATCTTATACAAATTCCTTTCGCAACTTAGGTATTTTGCCTAACATAAAACTATAGTAGTATTTACTATCATTTTAATTTGCCTTTTAATTTTTTTTAATTTTTAATTTCAGCTTGCTTGTTCATCATTCTTCTTCATTCAAAGTACTCTTTGTTGTTGTTGTTGTTTATTTTCTTTCTTCTTTTTTTCAATGCTTCCTCTGGCGATGCTCTGCCCCATTGCCTCCCCAGTAGCTGGGATTACAGATGCCCACCACAATGTCTGGCTGTTTTTGATGTTAGTAGAGATGGGGTCTTACTCTGGCTCACTGCTGCTCATACTGATCTCGAACCTCTGAGCTCAGACAATCCACCCGCCTCGGCCTCCCACAGCGCTGGGACTACAGGCATGAGCCACCATGCCCGGCCTTAATTTGCCTTTTAATTGTGACTAGGGAGAGTGAAACTTTTTCACATAATTCTTGACTATTAATATTTCTTCTGTGATTGCTTTTTCATATCGTCTGCCCATTAATTAGCTAGTTTGTCTCATCCTTACTGTGTTGTAGGTGTTTTCTATATAATCATCAATAACCAAGCTCTAAAGGACAATTAAGAGTTAACAAAAAGGACTTTGTTCTGCAGGAAGTGGAAGGTTCTGTGTGTGGGACCTGCCCAGGCAAACTTGACTTTGAGAAAGACTAGTGTTCATCCTCTGGAGAAAGGTAAGGCACAGAGGAGAGCCTGGGTGGTGAAATGCTTGCAAACTAAGAGGCCCATCAGGCTTTTCAAAACCCCTTTCATTTGGGGGAAGTTTGAGATGGTAGAAAGCAAAGTTCTGGAGAACTCCAGAAAACCGGCCATTGGAGACAGACCTGGACTCCAGCCCTAATGGGCGTCTTTCATTATCATTACCCCCATTAGCGCTTTATTGTATTAGTTATAGCTAATTTACATTTTACTGAAGCATTGAAAACAGATTGCAGATGTTTGGAAACAGATGTTAGCCTAATGTTAAGGCAAAACCATGAATATTTATGATGATTATTGCCCGGATCAAATTACCCGGCCTAAACTGGGAGGCAGGCACGTTCTAACAACGTTGGTTGGGGACCTGGCAAGGGAAGACAGAAAAAGTATTGATCAACTTTTGGGCGCACTTCAATTTTCCTTTACGTGGGAGACATTTTTTTCTCACCTTCCTATGGACCTGGGAACAGAGATTGGTTGTTATGGAACCAATTTAGGGATTTTTCTGCTGCTCCTATTAATTGGCCACGTCAGGATTTTCCATCTGGTTTTTTTCACTCTCTCCTTGGAGAAGGGCCTGCCAAACCCTCTCTAACCCAAGCAGCAATGGACACTTCCCCAGCCACAGGGGGAAGGCTGGGCTTCTCTGCCTTCCTCGTCACCCCCCTGCCAGTCCTGGGGAGCCAGCAGGGGCCAGGTCAGGCCTCAGGGCAAGTGGAGTTGGCAGATGTCCCTGGAGGAGGCTGTGAGGGCTCTGGGCTGTCTTACTGCCAAGTTGGGCTCATTTCTCTCCTGCCAGCCACAAGGGCAGAAATGGCAGAAAAAGAGCTGTTCCTTCGCTGTCGTCAAGAGACCCCACCTTGAATTCAGGAAAAGTGTTGAGGAACCTTTGCTGGGTGGTGGGTGAGAGGTGCTGACTCAGCCCCCCAGAGTCCTTTGACCATTCTGTCCCCCCCCCCCAAGTAATTCTGCATTTACCCTCCACACCTCAGCCCTTCTCAGGCAGCTTTAGGGACAGGCACCAGGCGCTGGTGCCCGGGAGCTGCCCTGCCTCTGCCCTGAAGGGATGCCTGAATGAAAGCTCAGCTCTTTGGCTGCAGGAGGGCCACATCCAAGGCATGGCTTACACTCCAGAATCCTCCACCCGGCCAGGTGGAAGCTCCAGCCTTCCTCCTTTCTTGTCCAACCACCTTTCAGGTTTCCCTTGGGGCCACTTGCTCAGAAAATCCCCTGCTCAGGGGCCCCTCCCAGGCCTACCCCTGGGGAGTCTCACCTAAGACATCGAGGGTCCGTCCTGTGCCCCCACCCAATGATGGAGAAGAGGAATGAAGGGGGACAGACCCAGTGTGAGAGAAGCTTGTGCACAGGTGGTGGGGACAAGTGACAAGCCGAGAGGCCCTGAGGGCAGGGCACTTCCAGATTGCGGTGGTCAGCCACAGGGCAGCTGCCAGCAGTACCTGCTATCACCTCAGGCACCACTGCAGGCCACACACTGGCTGGGATGATTCCTCTCATAGCGGCCCTGAAAGCTGGATGTCATCAGCCCCATTTCCCTCCTAAGGCACTTGCATCTCAGAGATGTTTGTTCATTAATAAACTTTCATCAGGTAATTCCTAGGGTGTCAGGAACTGTGCTAGGCACTTGGAAATCACAGCCAGCCAATGGATACTGTGCCTGTCTTCATGGTTAGACTCGATGGGTAAGATAGCTGTTTATATAGATAGTAGAACCTCTGTAGGGTGACCACCCAAGGGACTGTAACAAACTGGTCAACATAAGGAACTAGGCCTACTGTTCTGATACGTACATGTGGTACATGTCTGGTCTGTAAAAATTAGGTCAACTTAAGGAGGTGGTCAGTGTAGGGAGTGGTCAGCTATGGAGGTTCTTCTGTATGTAGAAAATAATAAATATGGAAATGTATAATAAAGATAGAATTCTAAGCTGTGATAAATGCCATGAAAATGCACAGCAGGCTCTGAGGACCATGCTGGGGAAGGGCCTGGGGAGGTAAGTCTGGAGGCTGCGGGGACATGATGGCTGGAGATGGCTGGGTGGATGAGAAGCTGGAGAGGCTGCCAGGGGCCAAGTCAGGCTGCCCCGGCTTAGTATTCTGAAAGCCAGGGGATGCCCTGAGAGGAAGAGAGGGAGAGGAGGACAAGGGGAGAGAGGGCTGAAAACTTAGCTAAGCCATCGGGAAATCAACAATAATGCTAAAATGGACACATCGAGAAGGTGGATGTAAGCGTATTGTTTAATGTCAAGATTGTCGGCACTGGAAGAAACAGGTAAAGGATCCCTTGTTGGGGGGAGGGAGTGGGGATTGCTGCACAACCTTTCAGTAACAGTTGATTTCAAAAACTGTGGGCAGACTCAGTGTCCGTACCTCAATGGTTAGGGCACCGGCCACACGCACCGAGGCCGGTGGGTTCTACCCCAGCCCAGGGCCTGCTAGACAACAATGACAATTGCAACAAACAAACAAAATAGCCGGGCCTTATGGCGGGCGCCTGTAGTCCCAGCTACTTGGGAATCTAAGGCAAGACAATCGCCTAAGCCCAAGAGTTTGAGGTTGTGTGTGAGCTGTGACGCCATGGCGCTCTACCAAGGGCGACATAGAGAGACTCTGTCTCAAAAAAAAAACCCAAAACAAAACTGTGTGCATGTATGGTATAATTTTGGTAAAAGACAACATTAATTTTAAAATAATGAAATTAGTTAAAGTAAAAAGGTGGAGAAATGAAAACTTATGAACACCGAGCTGTAGGAGGCCTGCCACGACAACATCGGGTTATGCCAACAGCTCCCCTGCCCCTGCCCTGCTGCAGATGACCCTTCCTGTGCCTGAGGGACTAAGCCACCTAAGGTGGACAGCTGACCAGAGCTCTCCAGGGAGGAGGCTGCCAGCTCCAGCCAAGGAAAGCTTTTGAATGTTTTGATTGTTTGAGCAAACAGTCAATCTGTTCAAGAGATACATATCTTTTCAAGAGATAAATAAAGGCTTTGGTACATGATCCCTTCCAAACACTTAAAAATAACAGCCCTTGGTTAAACAGTGCCCAGCAGCAGAGCTGTGAGTATGTGACAAGAGCTGATAGCAGTGGCTGTGTAAACAGCAGCAGCAACTTGTAAAGTGGCTTAGTGCATGACTTTGCCCTCTGCTAGTTTCCTTAAAGAGCAACCACTCTATTTACAGATTGCGCAGCTAGAGGGCTGAATTCGGGAGTTTCATGTCACACAGGTATGAGACAGCCAAGCAAATAGGGTACCTTGTACTAAGTCATTTGTGTTAACACTGTAAATACCCAGCTAGCTACTACAGTGACATAGCAAGTAGAGGCTGCATGCTGATAGCTATGGAAACAGAGTGCTTTGTAAAAGGCTATTTATTCAGTTCTGTATTTATCGCACTAGCTCCTATATGCTCATAGTAGGAGATTGTCTGAAATGCAAATGTAATATGAGTATACTTGAAACCAGGCCTGGCAACTCTGCAAATACAGGCGTTAATTGATTTTTATAGGTCCTTATTATTTGTAGATTCATATTTGTGAATTTGACTTCTTGCTAAATTTCTGTCACCCTGAAATCAGTGTTGGCAGTGTGTTTCTGGTCACGTGCAAACCTGCGCAGTGTGGCATAGTTTGACTTTTTCCGTGCACACCTTCCCCGCTGGGGTTGAACGAGACCATGCTCTGCCTTCTCATTTCCGCTCTCCTACTGCAAATAATCATCCAATTCAGGTCTATTTAGGGCCGTGTTTTTCACATTATGTTATGCTTTTTGGTTGGTGATTTTGCTACTTAAAATGCCCCCAAACCTAATGCTGAAGTCCTGTCTCATGTTCTTAAGCTCCAGAGGCCATGCGTGTCTTCTGGAGAAAATCTGTGTATTAGGTAAGCTTCACTCAGTTCAGTGTCAGTGAATCAGCACATGTGTTGTTGAAACACCCAAAGAACAAGGTTATGTGTTGACTGGCTGGCAAAGATGTTGTGACCAGCTGCCGGAAGGAGTCTAACCCTATGTTTTCCCCAAGGAATAATGTGCTAGTCTGGTGTTCACCTCCATGTTGTGTACCACAGCTACTGGGAATCCCTAGAAGTAACTTCATGGTGATGTGGGTATCCCCCAACATCCACACCAGCCTTCCCCACATGACACAACCAACCCTAATGTTTGGGTGGACTTGACATCACCATCAGGGCCTGGGTTTGACTATTACTGATCTAAACCAGTAGTTCTCAACCTTTCTAATGCAGCGACCCTTTAAAGCAGTTCTTCATGTTGTGGTGATCCCCAACCATAAAATTATTTTCATTGCTACTTCATAACTGTAATTTTGCTACTGTTAAGACTCATAATGTAAATATCTGATATTAGGTGACCCCTGTGAAAGGGTCTTGACCCACAGATTGAGAACTGCTGATCTAAATCCTTATCCTAACCCACTTGTTGTGGCGTTTGGGTTCAGCGACAAAACGGTGCTCTAAGTTGGTCCAGTCAGAGTAGTTGTCTTAAATTGGGCTTCCCAGAGGTAAAGTTGCCTATATATATATGTGTGTGTTTGTGTGTGTGTGTATACATATATATATAATTTTGTGTATACAATTATTTTGAGGGTGTCAAAAAATGTATAGACATTTTAAGAAAGGAAAAAACTGTATTAAAACTGTAATACTCAATATATACCAATAACAGAAGAGGAATACAAGTTACATTGAGCACCTCTTATAATTGCAGAAATCAAACATGACTTGAGTATTAAACATAATACAATTATTTCCTTTCTTAAAATATCTATACTTTTTTTGGCACCCTCTGTATACATAGAACACTCAACTAAATTTGAATTTCAGATAAATAATAAATATTTTTTAGTACAAGTATGTCCCAAAATTGAATGGGACATACTTATACTAAAAATTGTTTGTTGCTTATGTGAAATTCAAATTTTACTTTATTAATTTTTATTTTATTTATTATTTTTATTGTTAAGTATTATTGTTATTATTATTGACTCATATCTTTAGTTGCTAAATCTGGCAACCCTACCCAGATACAGACTATGAAACCAGGATTCCCTTCCAAGTGCCTTGTTAATTAAGTAAGTGCTCCCTGGGCAAGATCAGAAGGAGGGGGGCAGCCAGGTGTGATTTCAGGTAAGGCCCCAACAGGTGGCTGCAGAAGATAGCTGGTTCTACAGGGGAGTACCGTAAGTTGGGCTGTAAGGGCTGCCCCTGGGGATGTAAGCATCCCAGGACTTCCAGTTTCTGAAGGAGCCTCTCCAGTGGTCTGAAGGGGAGCCTACAAAAAGTGTTGGATGTGGGCAGTTAAAGGCAAAGGTACAGAGAATCAGTACAAAGGATCCAAGGTCATTAGGCGGAGCACCCACAATATCCACCCTAGAGCCTTTCTCCAATAGCTAGGGAAGCAACCTGTTGTAGACCACGACCTCTGCAGCCCCAGTTGCTACTGCTGCCCCCCTGGGCCTGAGATTTCAGACAATTGGCACGGGGTGAACAGCTTCCACCTAATTCACATCCACGTGAACTTCAGAATATGACCATATTGGGTGCTAAGGTCTGAATGTTTGTGTCCTGACAATCCGAATGTTGAACCATGGACTTCCCAGTGTGATGGTGTTAAGAGGTGGGGCCTTTGGGAGGTAATTAGATCATGAGGGCAGAGTCTTCCTTTAAAAAGAGAAGGAGCTGAAAATGATGATTGGAACTTACATGATATGTGATTATTTAAATAAATAAAAAGAGAAGGAAGGAGCTGTCTTCTCTCTTTTCTCTCCACCATGTGTAGACACAATGAGAAAATAGCCGAATGTAAACCAGGAAGAGAGCCTTTGCCAAGAACTAAGCTGCCAACCTGACCTTGGACTTCAGCCTCCAGCACTTTGAGAAATAAATGTCTGCTGTTTAAGCTGCCCAGGTCTGCAGCCCAAGCAACAGTGGCCCCATTTGACAGAGGGGTAGCCAGGAGTCACGTCAGGGTCAGCACAGTGATCCCATGGCCCCACATGACTCTTTGTATCACACTCCTATGTACAATAAATCCCGGATGGTGCCACTCTTTTCCTTCCTGAATTCATCAGCAACATTTGTTAGGAGTCTACAGGGCATGGAGCCCTCTGTGAGCATTGAATTTTAAGTGGCATCTGTAAGTAACAGCCACAAAGGGGCTTTAGCAAATAAGCAAGTCACCACCACCCCCCACCCCCCATTTAGATTCAGCCCTGATGGATCACCTCAAGGCTTGCTGAGATGCCCCTGGAGACAGGGCAGGGAAGACCCAGATCAGTTTCTGGCTGAGACTGTCCTCTCACCTGGTAATGTATACCAGGTGAGAAGTCCCCAGCGCCCAGCCACAGACTCCCAGAACTTGTGCAGGAAAAAACATGAAGGAGTTTCCTTTCCTCTTTCTTCCACAGGCCCAAATGATCTGAAATATTTATGTGACTTCAAGAGCAGGGGACTTCTAGGGAGGGAAGACAAAGAGCGCTGAATTCCAGGTGTGGAAAAAATATGCAAGAACAATTGAATGTTTGCATGTCACGAATGGAAGCTTTCTCTGAGCTGATTTTTACACAAAAATCTCTTTGATGTTCACAGAATTTAATCAAGAGATATTAAAAGTTTGATTTTTCTGAAAGTTTCCCTCTTAGAAAGATTGAAAAGAGGGCTAGAATGTTTGGGAAAGGCAAGAGAGATGGGATTTAATTTTGATTCTGCTGCTTATTAACTGCATAACCTTGGGCAGGTTAATTACTGTCGTTGAATTCTTTTTCATCATCTGTAAAATCAGAGTAATAGTTTCAATATCTGGATTGTTATGGAGCTTGCATGAGCTAATTAGGGAATGTCAATCCCTGTCCCCAGTGCTGATCCCTACAGGGGCCCAGGGTTCAGGGTTATTTTAACTTTCTCATATACAGAACTGGGAGCCCGCAGGGTCTGGCCTTGGATTTTATTAATTCTTTTTTATTCTAGAGTTGCACTAACAACAGGGCTCAGTGTGCATAGTTGTGGGTCTCTAAGTTAGAAGAGGACCTTAGCTTTTGCCCACACCCAACACTCTTTCTGGAGGCTCCTATTCCCACCACTGGAGAGGCTCCCCCAGAAACTGGAAGTCCTGGGGTGCTTACATCCCCAGGAGCAGCCCTTACCGCCCAGCTTCCTGAGCCCCCATGCACAACCAGCCACCTTCTGCAGTTTCCTTCTGCAACCACCTGTTGGGGCCTCACCTGAAATCACACCTGGCTTCCCCCTCCCTCTGAGCTTGCCCAGGGAGCACTTCCTTAACACAGCACTTTCTGGGGGGAGGGAATTCATTGAGGGTACAAAGAATTAGGTTACACTGGTTACACTGATTGCATCTGTTAGGTAAACTCCCTCTTATAATTGTGTCCTGCCCCCGGGAAGTGTCCCATACACCTGACCCTCTTCTTCTATCCCTGCATTCTTCCTCATTCCCCCCACCCCCACCATGTATTGGGTGGTCTACTGCCGTCATATTAGAATTGAGTACATTGGATTCTTGCTTCACCATTTTTGTGGTGCTTTACTAAGAAGCATGCGTTCCACCTCAATCCAGATTAATATGAAAGAGAAAATGCCTTTATCTCTTTTAATGCCTGAATGGTAAGTATTCCATGGTATACATATACCACAGCTTTCACAAGGCACTTAAATGGGTATCCTGGTTTCACAGTTGGTGTCTGGGTAGGCTTGCCATATTTAGCAACTAAAGATACAGTTAGTAATAGCAAAAAATAAAAATAAATAAAATAAAAATTAATAAAAACCAGTTAAATTTTAATTTCACACCAGCAACATAATTTTTTTAATATAAGTATGTCCCATGCAATATTTGGGGTATACTTATACTAAAAAATTATTTGTTGTTTATCTGCAATTCAAATTTGACAAGATCTTTCTTCTGTACGGTTCCTGACACATGGCCATCCATCCTCGGATGGACCACTCTCCCAGTGACAGACAGCACAGGAATTTGGAAAGCACTTTCTCTGCCTGAGTCTAAAATGGCTCCTGTAGTTCCTAACACTTTGATCCAGTTCCCTTTGCCTTGTGCCAACTCTTTATCTCTTTGAAGAGTCACTTGCCTGGGTGGAGTATTCTCCTGCTAAATATAGTTCCCAAATACAGTCCAGGACCCTCCTCCAGTGGATCAATTTCACGCTATGTATTCAGATATGCAAAAGGCAAACCTCCATTTTTGGTATCATTTGCTTTAATTTCTGATGCCAAGCCTCTGTTCTGTTTGACTTGGAAAATGGGTCCTAGTTACTTTCAAGTAAAATGAGTTAAATTCAGGAATTCTTAGCCTTTGTGGGTTTAAGACTCCACCAATTCAGAATGCCCTCTGGAACCAGGGTGCTGGGGAAGGGAGAAGGAGTTAGGCAGATGCGCTGAGCAGGGGTGGTTGTGTGGCTTGGGGGTGCCCAGAACCAGGATGTGCCGTGTCCTGTCTGGCCTTGGCTCAGGACCTGGCCAGCACTGCCATGTGGGTGCTGTGAGTCCCAATTTGATCTTCTAGAAAAGTCCTGGGATAATGCTGGGTTCTTAACCCATCTCCCAGGTACATTTCTCTTCTGTATTTCTAAACCCAAGAACCTGGCAGTCTCCCAGTCCTGCTCCTACACTTAACCTCAGCTCCTGCTCAGGCCTGTGAATACTCTTGGACCCCCCCGTGTCACTGTGCAGGCAGGACATCGTTCAGGGCTGTCTCTGTTCCCTCAGACCTGATGTCATCTGCCACTCTTCCGTGTCTGCTGTCACAACATGACCTGTAAGGTTACACTTCTCTTAATCCCAGATGCCACAGTCCCCTGGCTTTCAAGAGGGTATCCTGAACAAATGCAGAGGCAGGCTTGGACTGCCGATGACGGGACCTCGAGAATGCAGATGTACAGGGAATTGGCACCAGGGAGTCCAGGGCAAATATCACCCCTGCTGTCTCACCTTGGTCTTCCTGACTCTGTAAGGGGCTCTGTTCTCTCTGTGGACCAGCTTCCCACGGTATGCATGCTGCCAACTCCAGCTGACCCTGCGGGAAGTTCTTTTCAAGCTCTTCCATATCACTCACACATTCCAACTGTTCTGTGTCCCCATGCCCATCTGGTTGGCCACATCTGCCCATCACTATACACTCGGACAACCAGTGGTGGCCAGGAGACAGGGCCCTGGCAATGGGTGTGGACATATAAGGAGTTGTGGGCATTTCTGCCACCCTGATTGGGAAAGGCTAGTGTACGAACCTTGCCCCAAGTGGCTCATTAGTAACCAATAGATTGGGGACAAATGCCAATGTGCACACGTTTCCCCCAAGCCCCAGGCTGCTGCCCCTGTGATAGGTTTTACCATTTCCTGTGAATATCAACTCTGTTGGCAAATGGCCTCGTCTGCACTTCTGTACCCGGTCAGCAAGCCCACTGCTACCCCATGGCCTTTGTGCTGATCTCCAGGCCCAAAGAGGAAGCCCCTCCCAGGTTAAAAGTTGTTCATATGCAAATGTAAGTCTTCTCTGAAATGGCAGAATGTCACTCTTCAAGGGCTTCTAGAAAGGACAGTTCCGGGGATTGAATGGCAGGTTAATTCTGATCTGCAAATTAATTTGTCTCTTTGTATATCAAGGGTGTGCGAGACTTATTTAATTTGAAGTAAATGTAATTATAGAAATGAATGAGCTATCAAAATTTTAAACATATGATCCATCAATATTGGCATGATGTGAGTGGCTGGTTATTATAAATAAAATGGGTCTTTGGCAATATGGAATTCAATTTCCCCCACAGCGTGTCTCATTACATCTTGACATCTGGGTTAATGCTAAATTACAATCCCTAATTTCTAAATCGGAGTTTAATGTCTAAATAGGAGGTTAACATAAATAACCTCTCCAGCTGTGGGGCTTCTGCGGACTCCAGGAAGAGAAACTTGAAGGCACAGCGGTCTGCATTTGTGCAATTATCTGGTCCTCCAAATTTTCTTCCATAAGTCAAGTGCCAGACAAAGGAACAGAAGTAGGACCCAGGTAGCCAGGGCCTTTGGGGGACGGGGTCTTTCCAGGTCCCCATCTGTTTGCCTGAGGCAGTGGGGAAGTGACAGCGTCTCTCAGATAGAGCTGCCCCAGCCCCCATGAACTGGATTTAGGACTGGTCACTGTGCCCATCGCTTGTGCCAGTGGGTCATCCCAGGGGGATGGCCCAGGGCTGCCATCCTGTCTCCAGACTGTCACTGAAGGGGACATCACAGCCCACATCCAAGGGTGGGCTGAGAAAAGCAACTTCTCGATGGGACCGCTATAAAGATGCCGAAGAACAAGAGAAAGACAGACTCTGCTGAGGACTCAGAGGAAAAGGGGACCTGAAAACGGTTCATTGCAAGAGTCAGGATAAAACCTTAGAAAACCATTTTTCAGGGTCCAAAAGGTGCAGGGGGTTATGACCTCCAAGAAAGAAGAGCAAATGAGTTGGAGGGGAAGAGGCACAGCCGAAGGGAGAGGTACCCCACTTGCAAAGGAAGAATTCAGGTCCTTGGCAGGGCAGGAAAGACCCTCAGACTGTAACAAATTGAACTGAGAGCAGACTTAGCATGTGCTCCTGGATTGCTGATGAAGTAGAAATATAGATGCAAATGATGGGAAGATGCTGCTTACTTAGGGCGGAGGGCAGATCCAGTAGCATTAGGAAGACCCAGAATAGATGTTCTTAGAGAGGAAGAGGCGTCTTCTGAAAGGCTCCCCAGCCCTAAGCCAGTTTTACTGTTTTCCAGCACCCTCTGCAGCTGCCTGCAGTCCTTATTTACCATTTCTTTTGTTTAATCTCTGCTTCTCTTATCAATCTGCAAGAATTGTATCTTGGTCCCTACTGTGTCTCCAGTACCTGGCACATGGGTTTTCAATAAATTGTTCTTGAATAAATGAAATTGTGTGGAAGTAGTAATCAAACACATCATAGATAAAAGATTTCCCAACCAAAGAGCTGTCGATACAGACCAAAAAGGATCACCTGAAAGCAAAAGCCAACCAATAAAGACATGTATACAGGTTGATTATCCCTAATCTGAAAATCTGAAATCCCCAGTCCTTCAAAATCCAAATCTTTCTGAGCACCAGCACGATGCTCAAAGGAAATGCACATATGAAATTTCAGATTTTCAAAGTACTGAACCAGTAAGTACAATGCAAATATTACAAAATCCAAAAAAGTCTGAAATCCAAAACACTTCTGGTCCTGAGCATTTTGGATAAGGGATACTCAACCTGTACTTCACCCTGCAACACTTGGGGATCACCTTGTGAAGGAAAAAATCCTTAAGCACATAGGCAGAGAAATAAAAGAGTTACATTTCAAGGCACAGGAATTGGGCTAGCTTCAGAGTTCTCTTCTGTCACTTCAAATGCCAGGCGCTAGTGGAACCATGGGATTAGCCAGCGGTGGATAAGAGATTTTGGAGAAGGTTCAAAGCTGGAGTTGTCACTCCCAGACCAAACCCCCGCCAGGAGAAAGATGGTTGAAGAGCCCTTCTGAGAAGCTGAAGGACTGGAGAAGTCAGTGCTGCAGAAAGCCCAAGGCGAGGGCCTCCAGGAAGACGGTTTGTTGAAAACATACACTCTAGGCCTCCCTAAAAGGAGCAAAACAAGAACTCCGGAGACTTGTGTTAGCAAAACACAAGGTGTCACCAGGAGGCTATCCGCTCCCCCAACCTCCCTACACCGGGTGCACCATTCACTGGGGCTTCAAAATATGGCAGGGCTGGTGCCTCTTTCTATAATAGCCTCTGAGTAAAATGTAGGGCAATTAAGTTCTGGGGGTGAGAACAGACATTATGATGAGAATTACTCTGTGACTGACTGTAAAATAAGCCACTGAAAACTTTCAGAGTTTATTTTTTTTTTTTAGAGACAGAGTTTTACTTTGTCTCCCCCCTTGTCACAGCTCACAGCAACCTCCAACTCCTGGGCTTAGGCGATTCTTTTGTCTCAGCCTCCTGAGTAGCTGGGACTACAGGTGCCCGCCACAGCTCCCAGATATATCTATCTCTATGGTCTTTTTTTTTTTTTTTCAGTTTTTGCCCAGGGTTGGGTTTGAACCCACCACCTCCAGCATATGGGGCCAGCGCCCTACTCCTTTGAGCCACAGGCACCGCCCCCAGCTATTTTTTTGTTGCAGTTTAGCCGGGGCTGGGTTCGAACCTGCCACCCTTGGTGTATGGGGCCGGGCCCTACTCCCTGAGCCAGAGGTGCCACCCAACTTTCAGAGTTTAATAGCAACTTCAGAAGTTCAACTGCAGATACTTGCTACTCTGTAATAATAATAGTAACAATGATTATGGTCATAAAAATACAGATAACAATGGGCAGAAGGGAGAGGAGGAGATAGAGAACCGCTATGGAAGGGGCCATCAGCCCACGGAATGCTAAGGGATTTTCATTTCATTCTTACAACTTTTTTTAGACCAATAATATTGTCATTTGTTCTTGTTTTACATTTATGGAAACAGGTTAGAAAAGTGATGTTATGTGCATAACTCATGTGGCTAGTAATTAGCGGACCTGAATTCAAGCCTGGGCAGTCTGCAAAATACATGTTCTTCCTAAGTGCATATGAAATGTTTATGAAGATAGGCCGATTTACTAGGCCATAAAATAATCTCAATAAATTTCAAGAGATTGAATATTATGGAACAATAGAGTTTGTATGGGAATTTTTTAAAAACTAGACAATTCCCAAGTCTTGGATATTAATATACTTGTAAATAGCCAATAGTTTACAGGTCAAATAAAAAAATCATGGGGAGAAATTTTAAAAAAAATTGAGCAGAATTATAGTGAAAACATAACATTTACCACTATCAGAAATGAAAAGGGAAATAGTACTGCACATCCTATGGACATTAAAAGGATAAAAAGGGAAATAGTATGGACAGCCTTATGGCAATACATTAAAAAATGTTTTATTGAGGTAGAATACACATATATGATTTTGCAACTTTCCCATTTTTAAGTGTGCAGATCAGTGGTAATAAATACATTTATATTCTTTTTCTCCCTTCCTCTCTCCCACCCCCTTCCTGGCCTCTGGTAAGCACTAATCTACTCTCTATTTTCACAAGATCCACTTTTTTTTAAGTTCTCACATATGAGTCAGAACATACAGAATTTGTCTCTCTGGGCTTGTATGCCAATAAATTTAGCAATTTAGCCAAAATAGACATATTCCTTTAAAAGCATGCCTTACAAAGGTTTATTTATTGAGAAATAGAAAATCTATATAGCCCTATATCTGTTAAAGAAATTACTTTTAGAATTTAAAAATCTCTCCACAGAGAAGACTCTAGGTCACGATGGTTTCACTGTTAAATTCTGTCAAACAGTTAAGGAAGAAATAACACAAATTTGGCACAAAGTCTTTCAGAAAATAGAAGAACTGGAAACACTTTCTGACTTGTTTTATGAAGTCAGACTCACCCCAATGCAATATTTGAGTTTTTTAACATGAAAAGAAAATTACAGAGCAATATTCCTCACAAATATAGACATAAAAATCCATGTACTTGTTTTCTATTGCTGTTGTAATAAATCACCGCAAACGTAAACCTTGGTGGCTTAAAACAATACACATGGATTCTCTTACAGTTCTGGAAGTCAGAAGTTGGAATCAGTTTCACTGGGCTGGAACCAAGGTGTAGGCAGGACCAAACTGCCACACAGGCAGCACTGGAGAGTCTGTTTACCTTTCCTTTTCCAGCTTCTAGAGCTCCTGTGCTTGTCCATCCATCTCCAAAGCTGCCCTGCTGGGTGGCATCTTGCTTCCGTCACCATAGAGGCTTCATTTCCAGCAGGCAGATCTTTCTCTGTCTCCCTCTGATAAGGACACTTGTGAATACATGCAGGGCCTGCCTGGGTAAGCCAGGATCACCTCTTCATCGCAAGATCTTTAATTTAATCACACTTATAAAGTCCCTCGTGCCATCGAAGGTGACATTCACAGGTTCCAGATTAGGATGTGAGCATATTTGGGGACCATTATTCAGCTTGTCACCCTCCTTCACAAAAATATTAGCTAGTCCAAGCCATTAATATACAAAAAGGTAATAATCATGATTAAGTGTAATTCAGCCTAGGACTGCAAGACGGGATGAACATTCGAAAAATGAAACAAGGTACTGGAAGGGGCCTTGGGGTGATGGAGGTATTCTATTCCCTGAATGAGGTGTTGGTTATAAAGGTGTATGCATGTGCCAAAGCACATTTGATTTAACACTTAACATTGTTGCATTTTATTGTAAGTGAATTTTACCAGAAACAAAGAAAAGCAGAACTACCAAAACCAAAACAACAACAACAACAAAACCAGAAAGAGGCCAGAGAATCATTCCAAAATTTGGGGCACGGGCACCAAAGCAAATGAAAGTGCTACTTACACTACTGAGGAAAAGTGGGAGAGAGCCCGGCGTGGAGGGATGCTGGGAATTCACTTGAGCACATGATGGATTTGAGAAGCAGCAGCCAAGAATATGTCATCTGAGCAGTCACATGAGGGAACAATGAGAGAGACCAATGGGCTTGTGACTGGATGTGGGGCAGGTTCCTGGCCTGGGTGACTGATGGGACCCTGCCCATCAGCTGCTTCTAATACACCCACAGTGGGGCCACTGCGGAGACCACTCTGTCCTTTCCTTTCTGAGGGCTGACCTATGTGCAGCCTGCCCTGTTTCCACCATGGGCCCTTTTCCTAACACCAGCACCTCACTGAGCTTCAAACATGGAGTGTGACACCCTAACTTGATATGAGACATTTGGATGCAACTGCTTCATGCAGCCATTCTTTCTTTCAATATTTTATTTGAAAATAACTTAAAACTTATGGGAGAGTTGTAAGAATAATGAAAGAACACCCATGTACCTTGAACCCAGGCCCATCTTTTCCCTTTACTTTACCTTTGTACTCTTTCTTGCTCTCATCATCTCTCTCTTTTTTTAATTTGCTTATTTGTTTATTTATTTTTATTTTTATTTATTTATTTATTTATTTTGAGACAGAGTCTCACTTTGTCACCCTTGTTGGAGTGCTGTGGCATCACAGCTCACAGCAACTTTCAACTCTTGGGCTTAGGCGATTCTCTTGCCTCACCCTCCAGAGTAGCTGGGACGATAGGCGTCTGCCACAGTTATTTGTTACAGTTTGGCTGGTGCCAGGTTCGAACCCCCCACTCTCACTATATTGGACCGGTGCCCTACCCACTGACCCACAGGTGGCGCCCGCAACAACCAAGTCTTGTTCTGGAGCTTCCTTTTGTACCACAATGACCAATTTTTTTCTTCCTTTCTTTCTTTCTTTTTTTTATTGTTAAATCATAGCAGTGTACATTAGTGCAATCACCTGTACCCATTCTAAGATGCACCATAGATGTGGCCCCACCCATTAGTCTCCCTCCACCAAAACCTCCCCCCTCCCTTCCCCTTCCTTGCCCTTTCCCCATCATCTTGTGCTATAGTTGGGTTATAGCCTTCATGTGAAAGCTATAATTTAGCTTCATAGTAGGGCTGAATACATTGGATACTTTTTCTTCCATTCCAGAGATACTTTGCTAAGAAGAATATGTTCCAGCTCCATCCATGTAAACATGAAAGAGGTAAAGTCTCCATCTTTCTTTAAGTCTGCATAATATTCCATGGTATACATGTACCACAATTTGCTAGTCCATTCGTGGGTCGATGG
>CAUYPK010098747.1:0-10334 GCA_963574355.1 Loris lydekkerianus
GTATTAGTGGGCATTCCCACCAGCAGTGTAGAAGTGTGCCCTTTCTTCCACATCCACGCCAACATTTCTGGTTTTGGGATTTTGTTATGTGGGCTACTCTTACTGGGGTTAGATGATATCTCAAAGTAGTTTTGATTTGCATTTCTCTGATGATTAAAGAAACCACTTTCTATGGTCATCCATAAGAAGTAACTTCTCATCTGTTCAAATAGGATTGTGAGATTGCCACTATTATGTCATATCTTTGGGCTCTCTTCTAATTCTGGCTCACTTGCTATTTCTACCACATAGGCAGTGACTTTCCCCCAGTGAAGTCTTGAACCCCTCAAAGTCATTCCTGAGGTTAAAATCAACTTCTTCCAAATTCTTGTTAAGGTTGAATTTTGACCTTCTTTCATAAATCGGGAATGTTGTTAATAACATTCTTTCCCAAATTGTTAAGTTACTATTGTTACTTTACTTTGCCCAGATCCATAGGAATCATTATCTATAGCAGCTATAGCCTCATAAAATATATTTCTTAAATATTAAGGCTTGTGAGTCAAGTTACTCTTTGGTCCATGGACTACAGAATGGATGTTTTATTCACAGCCATGAAAACAATGTTCATCTCTTAGTATATCTCTATTGAAGCTTTTGGTGCATTGTCTATGAATAATAACATTTTGAAAGGAATCTTTTTTTTTCTGAGAGTAGTTCTCAACTGAGGCCTTAAAATATTCAGTAAACCATGCTGTCAACAAATGTGCTGTTATGCAGGCTTCATTGTTCTTTTTATAGAACACAGGTAGAATAGATCCAGCATAATTCTAAAGTAATAAATAAATCATAAGTCTTAGGATTTTCAGAAAGGTAAATGAGCATTGGCTTCAACTTAAAGTCACCAGCTGCATTAGCACCTGACATGAGTGTCAGGCTGTCCTTTGAAGCTTTTCCACCAGACACCAACTTCTCTTCTCTAGCTGTGAAGGTCCTAGATGGCATCTTTACCCAACAGAAGGCTGTTTCCTCCGCACTGAAAATCTGTACCTTGAAACTTCATTTGGCCACTGCACAATTAATTTGCTAGGAAATCCACAGAGTAGTCAAAGAACTTGTGAAAGCATGATCTTGAAATCTGGGTTAAGTTAGAGTTACCCTTTCTACTTCCATTTTCTAATGAGAGGCCTTCTCGGCAGCCATCCTCTCGGCTCACAATCTGAAGTGTTCTCACAGCAGAGCTCTCCTCATCTCTCTGCTTGCAGATAGCCCAGCTTACAGCCAAGCTGACAGACACCTTTCTTATAATTCCTTATTAGAAAACTTAAAACTTAATCAATAGGAGTGGGGTGTGCTTGTGTGAAGCACAGTATACGGGAACTCTCTATACTTTCTGCTTTTTTTTTGTGTGTGTGTGTGTGTGAACCTAAGACAACACTGAAATACAAAGCTTACTAATGTTAAGGAAGGAATCACCAAGTTCCAAGATCCTCATATGTTCCCACAAACCCTTCCCAAATTATAGTTTTGGTAAGCATATTTCTATATCAAGAAACCATCAAAGATGTCATAACAAGCTGCTTGGCTGCCATTTAAGTACTGATGACCTCTCAGTCAGAGATGAGAGCAGCATCACTGCTCCACGCTCAGCCATGATGACTCTTGTTTTTTTGGTTACAAGCAATAAAAAAGAAGACTCCAATTAACAAACAAGAAACAACCAAAAACTACAAAAAGGAAGGAAGAAAGGGAGGAAAGGAAAGAGGGAGGGTGGGAGGAGACCACAGAGAAATTTATTGATGAACTGAAAGTCTCTCACACGAGGCAGGAGAAATTAGACCATCAGGCTCCAGGACGGACAGAAGCAATATAGTTCTAGGAATCTTGGTGATAGAAAACTGTAGGCCCTGTGTCCAGAATGCTGCCATCAGAATGGAATGACTCCTGTTGTTTTCTACCCATATTCCATTTTAGTTCAAGGTTCAAATTTCTAAGAAAAAGAATATGATTGGTTTAGTTTGAGTCACTGGCTCATTTGTGAATGAATTTGGGATGAGGTCAGAGATGTGGGAATGGAGTACTCCCTCTTTGACTGGCTCAGTATCTCTTTGGCACGTCCCTAAGTCCTCTTTGAGTGGCTAAGTGCTAGTCAATCACACCTGTGCTTGATAGAACTCATTGTCACAGTCAGAATGAATTCTTTTGGGAAAGAGCAATTTATTCCACAGATTAAGAAAAAGGGGTGATGGGAGGGCCAACATAATTTATTCCTGCTACAATATTAAGTATGGCACTTAATACTTTGCATTTTGTTATGTTGTTTACATGTCTGTCACCCTTGCTGAGCTTGATACTGCTTTAAACAATACCTCTGCCTATTTTAAAAATTAGATGCATAGAACTTTTCAGTACTGACAGAAATCTTCTAGGAATATTGCCAGTATTTTTTAAGTTGGTGATAACAATTACAGATACCACTTTTGGATAAGCCATTCATCTATTACAAGCACACCAAATCACATTATTAGAGATTCATCATCTTGGAGTGGGAAGGAAACTCAGAGTTGACAGTCCATTCTCCTTCCTTCTCTTCACAATTACTCCATTGTGCCCACCCCACATATCACATTAGGAAAAGGACTTTTCCACAAATTGGATGTTTTTACTTTATTGAGACATAAATTATATGGTTTATTTTTATTATGAAAATTAAACATATACCAATTAGATGTATTTTCTTAGAAATTGAGAAAAGGAGAGCAATGGCATGGCACAGATATTCAGAGCACAAACTACGAAGTTGTATTTCCCACTCCCGTAGTCACTATGTGAAATGGGAATAGTAATATCTACTTCATGCTTGATGTGAAGACTAAATCTAATAATGTTTAAAGGTCTTAGCACAGTTTATGGTATATGATAAAACTCAATAAACAGTATAGCTCCTATTAAATCTGATCTACCATTAGGCTTGATATGTGAATATTTCCAGGGGATTGTTTACAATAGCTATACAGATTATAAACAGACTAATAGAATAATCATGTTGGAATCTTTGCTTTTCTGTGAGCTCCGATGCCATTAACAACGTATTACCGGTCTTATTAATGATCTCTCTGCTGCCCCGTACACAAATATTCAGCTTTGCCTTTTAGCCTTGGGCACTTTACTTCCGTGCTCATTAACTTTGTACTGTTATAAAGTCATCCTCTGTCACTCTTTATTTTTGCTCCTCTAGGTGATTTTATACTAATAAGAATTTCCTGCAGTTAGCAACCTTGCTATCAATGTTGCTTTATTTTTATCACAGGTTAGATATGCTGTAGCCCCTTCAACATCGACATTAAGCTGTAAGAATAAAAACATACAGTTTGAAGCTCTTCGACCATCACTGTAAACCTCTGAGTTTTCTTTCTGCTTTTCTCTTTTCCTTTCCCATTCCCCTGCGGGAGAATCTGGATATAATACCCACATAAATGCTACCCAAGTACCTAGCTCCAAGCCCTAAAGAACAATAATGACATTCCCTCCCTGCGTTATGTAAATATGGTGCTAGTTGGGAGCCCCCTTAGACATTTATAATTGCATTGGGCCAAACAAATTCCTTTATCTCACCTTTCTTTTACGCCAGGTATTTCCAGGCATGTTCTAAAATCTTCATAACGAAAGGATGAAATTTAAAAATACTTTTTTTTCTTAACTTCCTAGGTGAGAGACATGCTGATATTATCATTATTTAGTTTAATGGTGATAATATTAATAATATGATACATTCTCTCGCCGAGCTTTATAGATGTTCACTTATCTATTCATTCCATAAATATTTTCTAAGACTCTCCTTTTTTTCTAGATGGTAGAAACATAGTAGTGAACAATGTGGATAGAATCTGTGCCCATATACCCATAAAGCCTAAGTAAAAACTAAAAATTAAATAAACAATTATAAGAGGGAACAGTCAACATGGACATAGAAGGGACTTAATATAGAGCAGAAACACTTAACTTAAAAAATATCTGCACTGGGAAGGACTTCTTTGGGGAAGTCAAAGATAATGAGTAAGATCTAGCTACGCTAAACAGAGGATGAAGAAAAGAAAAAGAAAGGCAGAGGAAACAATGAGCACATATATTAAGGCAAACGAGCAAATCTCTTTCACAGAGTTTGACACAGTTAATGCTCAGTAATCTCTTGATGATCAAAAGAAAGAGAAAGCATGGCGTACTGCAGGAAATGAGTGTTCACCATGTGTCTGAGTCCATTTTTTGCTGCTATAACAGAATACTACAGACTGGGTGATTTATAAAGAAAAGAGATTTACTTGGGTTATGACTCTGGAGACTGGGAAGTCCAAGATCAAGGAGCTGTGTCTGATGAGGGGCTTCCTGTTGTATCATAGCATGGCAGAAGGAATCACATGGCAAGAGAGAAAATAAGGGCCAAACTTACCCTTTTATCAGGAGCCTACTCCCCAAAGAACTAACCCACCTACATGATAATGTATTAATTCATCCACAAAGATGGACTCCTCATGGCCTAATCCCTCTTAATGGCCCCAGTTCTTTGTTCTCTTACAATGGCAATTAAATTTCAATATGATTTTTTTGAGGGGACATTCAAACCATAGCATTTTGACCCTGGTTTCCCAAATTCATGTCTTTCTCAAATACAAAATTATTCATTCCATCTCAATAGCCCCAAAAGTCTTAACTCATTTCAACATCAACTCTAAAATCTGAAGTCCACAGATGCATCTAAGTCAAATATGGACGAGACCGAAAGCATTGTGTATCTGGAAGTCAATTCTTTTTAGCTGTGAGCCTGTGAAATCAAAACAACTTTCAGAATAAAATGATGAGACTTGAATAGGTTAAACATTTTCTTTCCAAAAGGGAGAAATAGGGAAGAAAAGAGAATTAACTGGCCCTAAGTAAGTCTTCCAGAACAAGGTAGGGAAAACAATATTAGGTCTTAAACCTGGAGAAAACTCTTCTTTGACTTCTTGTCCCACTTCCTGGATACATAGGTGGTTGGGGGGGATGAGCCCCCAAAGCCTCAGAAAGCCCCACCACTACAGTCTTGAAGTAATTAATCCATGCTTTAATTCTCTTGGATTGAAGTCCCATGCCTGGAGCTCTCCCAGGCAAGAGTTGAACACTAGGGGTTCTTATAGTTTAGTGGTCTTGAGGATGACCCAACTTCCATGCCTCCATTGGGCATTGCCCTAAGTAATAATTCTCTGCCATGGCTCCATCTCACAGTAGGTATCTGCCTGGCCTCCAGGCTGTGTAAGACATCCTTTGATATCTAGGTATAGGAAGCCATGTCACCACAGTCCTGGCATTCTGTGCCCCGGCAGAATTAGCACCACATGGATACAGTTAAATGTACAGCTTGTACCTTTGGGAGTGACTGCTTGAGCCACAGCAGGGCTTGGTGGGGAAGGCTTCACCAGAATGCAGGGAGAAGAGACCATAGAAGTTCTCTGGAGTAAGCCTAGGCGAGCCCCCAGGAACTCATCCTCTGAGAGCATTCTGCTGTCTTAGACCTCTGGGCTGAGGATGGATGGAGCAGTCTCAAATATCTTTGAAATGCCTTCACAGTCTTCTTCCCATTGTCCTGCCGAATAGCACCCGCTTCCCTTCTATCCTTGGTAATCTCTCTAGCAAACACTTACTTGGCCACACCTTTGGTTTCCTCCCCCAAAGATTCCTTTTTCCTCTTTACACAGCCAGGCTGAAAGTTTCCAAATCTCTCTGCTCTGCTTCCCTTTTAATTACAAATTTCACCTTTAAATCATGTTTTACTATATCTTGTATCTCACTATATGTGATTAAAAGTAGCCACAAAGCAGCCTGAAAACTTTGCTGCCCAGATATTTCTAGTTCATCCTTCTGAACTTCGACATTCTGTAAAATGCCAGGACACAGATACAATTCAGCTAAATTCTTTTCAGCTTTATAACAAGAATGGTTTTTGTACTAGTTGCCAATACCTTATACCTTATTTCTGTCTGAGACCTCATCAGAATGGCCTTTATTGTCCATATTTATATGAACATTCTTGTCATGGCCATGTAAGTAAGCTCTAAGAAGATTCAGACTTCCTGTCGTTCTTTTTCTTCGAAACCCTCACCAGAATTGGCCTTAATGCTCCATTCATACCAATATGGGCTTTATCTGCTCCTTCAAATACTTCCATGTTCTTCTACTTGTTACCCAGTGGCAAAGCCACTTACCTCCATGTTTTCAGATAACTGTTGTAGCAATGGCTTCACTCTAGGTAGCAATCTTCTGTTTTACGTAATTTTTTCTGCTTCTGTAACAGAATGCCATGTTTTGTATACTTGATAAAGAGAAGATATTTATTTAGCTTATGATTTTGAAGAGCCTGGAAAGTTCAGGATTGAGAGGCCACATATAATGAGGGCCTTCTTGTTACATGAGGCCATGGTGGGAGGCATCACATGATGTGAAGGGGAAGAGACAACAAGAACATAGGCTAGAAAGTTCTTTTTAGCAGGAACTACTCCTCTGATAACTAACCCACTCCCTTGATAACAATATTGATCACCTCTTAATGGTTACACCTCCTAATACTATTACAATAAGAATTAAATTTCAGTGTAAGTTCCACAAAGGACATTTAAACCGTAGCATAATGGCCAGAGTGAAGTATACAAGAAGGAAAATCTTGCCAGATAAAGTGGAATGGAGACCAGGAGTCAATTTTGACAATGAAAAATCACTGAGGGGGCAGTGCCTGTGGCTCAGTGAGTAGGGTGCCGGCCTCATATACCGAGGGTAGTGGATTCAAACCCAGCCCCAGCCAAACTGCAACAACAAAAAAAATAGCTGGGCATTGTGGCAGGCACCTGCACTCCCAGCTACTCGGGAGGCTGAGGCAAGGGAATCACCTAAGCCCAAGAGCTGGAGGTTGCTGTGAGTTATGATGCCACGGCACTCTACTGAGGGGGACAAAGTGAGACTCAGTCTCTAAAAACATACAAACAACAACAAAAAAAAACATTGAGGAGTTTAAAATAAGACAATGACTTGGACAGATGTTTATTCTAGGAATATCACTCTATGATATGGATTGGGAGCAATTCAGGAGATAAAAATTTCATTTAGAAATCCATAAAGTCATCCATGCAAGAGAGAACAGTGACTTGGATTAAGCTGTGTAGCGGAAATTATATGGATTTGAGAAATACTTAGGATTGTGTGAAATTCTCTCAAGACATTGGATGAAAAACATTGGTAAGTAAAAGGGATCAAGAAGGAATTTCAGGTTGCTGGCCTGAGCAGCTGGGTGAGCTGTGACGCCATTCACTGAGATAAGTAACATGGAAGAAAGCACAGGTTTGGAATAAAAGGTAATTTGCTCGGTATTGAGTGGGAATTTCTATACAATATTAAGGAGCGTTGTCGGTACTTAATTGGATAACTGGGTATGACTTCAGAAAAGACATATGTGTTGGGAAGAAAGATCTAGAAGTTCCAGGGCCTGGCACAGTGGCTTGTACCGGCAATCCCACCTAACTGGGAGGCTGAGGTAAGAGGGTGGCTTGAGCCCAGGTATTTAAAACTTCAGTGAGCTATGCTGAATATTGCACTCCAGCCTAGATAACAGAACAAGACCTCCATCTCAAAAATAAATAAATAAAAAGTTTTGGACTTGTCTGAATATGAGTAGAAAATGGACATGTTCACACATTTAAGAGAGAACCTAACCAACACTAAAGACCCAGGCAGATGAAGATAACACTGGAGAGCAGTGGTCACCTGGTGATCCACTTCCAAACTCACATGTTCGCTGCCCTCGGAGACACCCTCAGATTAGGAGTCAGAGTAAGAGGTCTGGAGAACCCGTGGCATTGTCCATAAGAAACAGTTTCATTTATTATCACATCACACAAAGAAGACAGCCTCATCTGAGCTACGCGAGTGACTGGTCTCAAAAGTATCCCCCAGTAAACAACCTCTTCAAAGAGGAAAAAACATATTAAGGGACAAGATTAAGAAAGCTTCGTGTAATTCTAAAATTAATTGATATGCACTTTAAAGCCCAATCAAAAAAAAAATTTTTTTTTAAAGAAACTACTTTTCCTAGAAACTCAGGCCAGAGGGTAGGGAGGAGCTTTAATTTCATTTTGTTTTTCTGTCAGATGAGTAATTTCAGAGCAACTCCTGAGTGCTGAACAATAAGACGTTCAAGGGCCAGAACCAGAGAGTCATTTTTTTCAGCACAACACCCTCGGGTAGCTGTTCGCTGTCTCTGGCAGACAAAATTATTTTCCAGCCGGCTCCTGGAGAACCATCTATAAACAAATTAGAAATTTCAAAGGGTTTGTTTTCTGCCTTCCGGCTGCCAGTAGGGGCTGTTCCCTTTGTGTCCTTCACATGAAAAAGTAATTTAACAAAGAAAAAAGAGAGCGAGCACGCCTTGGTTCAAAACAGACAAGCATACACACCCTTTCCCCTCCCTCTGTCTTCTCCCTCTGTCCACTGTCACGTTCGGCCAGTTTTCTGTCAAAACAACATTTATTGTATGTAGCTTTCAGTCCTACAGGCCTCCAGGAGGCAGGGAACTGTCTTCCTACAGCAATCCCATCAATAAGAAAAAAAATAGAAAATGAGTACTGATTTATGGCCATTTCTTCATAGTAAATACCCACCCGGCTATGCAGAGAGGAAGAGTTAACTGTGTCCATTCTCTACCTAGCTCAGGTTCAAACCCAAGCAAGCGTGGTCTCAAAACAAAAGAGATCTTTCTGAGCATTTTACAACAGCTTGTCAAGTAAGGCACAAGGACATATTTGAATGGAAGGAAAAAAGGGAACAAGTCTGCCTCCCGCTAACTCAGAGCAGGAGTTAAGCTTATTATCTGGCACTGCTAAAAAAGCCTTCTTCCCCAAAATATCCTAGCTGATTGAAAGCACCAGGTACACAGGTAAAAGAAATGCATTATACTCTGCATGACGGAGCCAGCACAATTGGCCCCCAGCTTCCTAATAAGGAAAGTGAAACCTGCACCATAGGAAGGATATGTCTACGGTGAATGGCAAAATGTGTTGAAGAAAGAACTAGCAGGCCAGGGGCACTGCTCCTGATTTAATGTGCCCCCAAGTCAGCATATGGAGAATAAGATGCTTTTCTGAGTTTTGGCATGAAAAGTCCATTTTCTCATTATTATCTTAGTTTTCATTCTCTGGGATTGATTTGGGGCTTGGCTGGCCATCAAGAGCTGAAGAACAGGAGGTTCACAAATACAGCTATTTCTAGCATGCTGATACTCTCTACTAATCATGGTTTAAGTGGCCGGCCAAATCTACACTTTGCTTTCTAAGGTCTCATTCAGAGGTTTGCACTTTAAGGTGAAAAGTTCTGAAAAGCCTTCCTAACACATTGCATTTCGTTTAAGGAAATACTTGGCTCAGGAAAACCAATTTGAAGCTATTGGGAATATGCCAATAGAAAAAAATATATATTCCTGTGTGGCCTTAATTTGGTTCTGTGTATTTTTTAAAAACATATATTTTTGTATACTTTTATTTCCCAATTCTGCAGGGACTCTGGATTCTGCAAGTCGGTTTCTAACAACAATTTCAGCCTTAAGATCAAGAAGAAAAAAAAAAAAAGAGTAGCTTCATTCAAATAAAGAGCAAAGGCTTCTCGAGTAGTTACAGCCCAGGTCTGGGGTACAGATGTGTGCATACACACGCATCTGCGCGTGTGCTTATTATAAGAGCAATTGGAGGTGCGTAGAGTACCAGTAAACAAAGTGGACATACCACCCAGGAATGTGATGTCCCAAGTTGGCTAAAGCTCAAATACAACTTTATTCCGTGGCTCTGATGAAGCAAAATATTCAGAACAACATTCACATCATGAGCATCAAAGAAATCGTTTTCCCACAGTCCAGCAGAAATATCGCGACCCACCCTCCAGCGTGTGTCCTTCCCCACAGACCCTCAAATGCATGTTTGGGAGTAAGTTAAGAAAAACACTACTTTAAATTCATTTTATAAAATAAATTATAAAAAATGATTAATAAATTTTTTTTTTTTTAAATAAATGAGCACAGGAAATGTATTTCTCGTCTGTTTCCCATGAATGAGATGAAAAAATTCCTTTCTTCATGTGTTAAAGTAAAGAATGATCTTCACTGGGCCGTCCCTCAGTCAGTTTAAATAAAGATAAGCCTTTCAAGCGAGGTCTTCTGGGAAACCAGTTTTTGGTTCCTTTTACAAAGGAGTGAATTTTTGGAGATCCCTTACTCTGTCATTTTCCTGACATCACCCAGTTTTCCCTCTGTTATCTTCTGGGAATTAGTTTACATAAGAATAGGATGA
>CAUYPK010098749.1:0-35695 GCA_963574355.1 Loris lydekkerianus
ATTCTAGCCTGTTGGGGATACAGCTTACAAACACCCTGCTGGGTCTGTGAGCACTCTGAGGAGAATAGTGGTCATAGAAGAGGCTACGACAAGTCCTAAGAAAAGATACATCTTCTGGGGCTTTTCCTGCCCATTGAACAAACAACAATCTGTGGAGATTTGCATTTGCCTGGAGCAGAGACCCAGGGAGTAGCTCGAGCTCTGAGATACGGGCAGAAGAGCTTGTATCCCTTATAGCAGAGGAAAATCCTCTGTGGTGGTGATGGGAGGGAAATGCCTCCCTCCCACATGTTAACCATGTATGCACATGTATGTGTCTGTGTACACATACATGTATCCATGTGCACATGCACACACATGCATCAATGTGTGCACCGTATGTCTGTGTGTACAAACTACATATCTCTGTGCACATATATAGCCATAGAAATATGTGTATATGCACACTATGAAATATGTTTAGCATACTAGACAGTATTAAATATCAAATATTAATGATTCTTCATTATGATTAATATTTATTATATTGTTGTCTATATACTAATGTATTTAACATACTAATGTATAATATGTTGGTATATTAAATAACTAATATTTAGTATATTAAATGCATTTATCATTATAATATCATTAGAATAGAAAATGTTTAGTCTATTAAATATACATTTAAATACATAATAAAACTAACGCATTATTTTCGATGTTTAAAGACATGACAGTTAAGTTTCCACAAGGCTCTTTTCGAGGCTGCTGTCAGCATCATGCTGCAGAAGCCTGGACTGCTTAGGCTGGTGCCAGGCTTTTCAAGTTGCCTTAGTGTCATGGGACGCACAGATTATAGCTCCTTCAGGGACTGTCTAGAGCTCAGTCAGCTTCAGTGAAGACAAGTGTGCACACCAAGAGCAAGCTTGGAAATCAGGCAGCCAGGCTGGAACAGGCTCCACCTCGGGGTCACAGCTCCAGGGGCCGCGAGAGCCACAGGGCCGTCACCCACTCCATCCGAAAGGGCCCAGCAGCAGTTGCCTGCACATGTATCAGCCCCCGCTGCACGGGCTCACCAGTGCCTGCTGTTCTTGCTACTGTTTGTAGAATCTCAGGTCAGATATTCCCATTAATCTCGCACTGACCAGACCCCTGGATCATGGGCCCTGCAGTGCATGGAAGGAGAACACTCCAGAACACAAGGTCCATGGTCCTGGAGCAGGGCTGGAACGTAACTAGGGCAATCCCAGATACGCAACCCTGCTGTCCTTAGGAAATTTAAATTGGGGGGTAGAATATTCTGTCCATACACCAGTTGACTCCTACTTTCTCTTTTACCTCACACTGAGGAGTGAATTCCTTAGGTGGTGATTGGGCAGACACAGATTTAAGTGAACACAGTTTTGGTAAAATTTCACTGCAAGAGGAAGAAACGGAGAAGGGAGGGAAACAGAAGGAGGAAGAGATGAAGGAGGAGGCAGGAGAGGGGAAGAAGCATAATCTCCATTCTTTGTCTTTCTCCTTCACCTGTTCCAAATTTGCAGGAGTAACAAGCGTGGTCCTGCCTTTACGACAAAGGCAGTCCATCCCTGGAGATGAGGAGCGTCAAGCAGCTTCCAGTAGACACCTTAGCCGTGAAGGAAAAACTCCCAATAATGACAAAACTAGTAAATAAAAATGCACAGAAAATTAAAATACTCTAAAAATCTGCTGGGGACAAATTGGAACTTTACTCACAAATGCCTTTGTAATTGAATTTCCTCTGGGCTATTGTCTTGTTGTCCACAAAGTACAACCACTCTGTGCAAAACTCTGGGGGATACTGGATGCCGTGAAGGAACATGCAGTCAAAGCAACTGTGAGAACTTAAAATGTGCAAAAGAATCGGTGAAATATATTAGAATTTCACAGTTACGCAAACTACCATATCTGGGGTCGGCCGCAGTTTATTTACATTTTAATCTAGCTTTTATTCGTAAAGTAATCAGATAGATATCTGCCTATGGGTACAAGGATGAGTTTTTATTGTTTGTTTGTTTTGAGACAGAGTCTCACTTTGTCACCCTCGGTAGACTGCCATGGTGTCACAGCCCACAGCAACCTCTAACTCCTGGGCAACTCTCTTACCTCAGCCTCCCAAGTAGCTGGGATTACAGGTGCCCGCCACAACACCCCACTATATTTTTTGTTGTTGTTGCAGTTGTCATTGTTATTTAGCTGGCCCAGAACGAGTTCCAACCCTTGAGCCTCGGTGTATGTGGCTGCAGCCATAACTACTGTGATATAGGTGCCAAGCCAAGGATGAGATTCTTAAATGCTCAAGGGTATAATAAAAAATACAGATACCCAGCAGAGGCTTCTGTCAAATTTGAAACAAAGCTAATCATGCCAGGTGCTACAGGAAAGGCAATTTAGAATTTTGGCCTATGTCATTGCCTTGGCGGGAACCAGGCCTTTCCTTCTGTCTTAATTCTAGCCAATAATTATCGCATGTTATAGGGCAAAATTAAATATTAAACTACATTTGTCAAAAAATGAACAAAATAATAAAACAATGTCTAGGGCACCCCTCCTCTGAGAATTTTATTTTTTTTCCGGTAAATAAACCATATAGCCCTTCCAGGTTAATGCTAGAAAGAATTGGGGAAATAACCACCTTATTTGTGCAGTAAATCGAAAGGGCAGGATGCCACATGAGGGGCCACGTCACACTGTTGTGCCCAGGAGTCTCTCAAAGACCACACTGCCAGACAAGCCAAATTTAAAGAGGAGCCCTTTTACTGAAGAGCCGCCGGTGACCACCTCAGTGTCCCAACATGGGATTTCTGAGAGCAGCCCCAAGTGCTTAAGGGGTCGGGTTTCTGAGGTGTGGTCTGCGTCCTGGTTGGCATGCAGGCTGCCCAGGTGCATCTGGGTAGGTTAGCAAGCATTGTACAGAAGCAGAATCTTGCAGTTAGTCATACATCTTTGTTTCAGTATTTTTCCCACCTGGTATTTCTCAAAGGGCAGTCTGGGGACAGTTGGTACCTCCCAGTCCGTTTCTCAGAGAGTTAGTCAAGCAAGAAGTCAGTGAGCGCTTTCTATCCTGGGAGGGAACCAGACTTATTCCATTTTGTTGAGGGCTTGTGGCCCAGAAGTTTGCCAGGAGTTAACTAGTATTTTTCCACCTTAGTCTAGGCCTAATAACATAGCTAGGGAGTGGGTGGGAGTGGAGCACACCACTCCTCAGGGGCCCAGACAGGTACCCACCAGACTCCCAGCACAGGCCGACTGAACATGCTGCCAAGAGGGAGGGAAGCCCCTAAGCCCTCCCTGGATGGAGCAGACTTCTGACGCTCAACAACTTCAAGGTCCCAGGCAGTTTTGCTGCCACCTGTCCTGAGGCTTCAAGCACAGAAGATGCTTAAGGAACCATCTTCCCGTGACACAGACAGACATTTTGCTAAAGGGGAAAAATCCTACTGAATTCAACTTAGAAAATCAACCCACAGTAGAAACCACATGTTAAACTGACGTAATTTCGATTAGATGTTAAAGCGTGGCTGTGAAATAATGCTAAGGCTTTTACACCTGCACATCTCCACCAGGCAGGATGGGCTTTGGAAGCCACATGATGCCCGACATACGTGGTGCCCAAGGTCAGCTAGAAAACAGATTAGGTCCCAGGTCCATGTCCGGGAAGACCCTTTATTCTATCTCTGATGTGTTTGAGACATAGAGATGGAGTCCAAGGCTCACAACGTACGTGCTGTGAAAAACAGCAGCAGGGCTGGACAAGGTCGACGCGGGCGGCAAGAAGCCCAACCACCTGAAAAGGCAAACATTCTCCTTGAAACTTTAAAAGTCTCCTAAGTAAAAACCCAAGTGCTCATCGATCCATGAATGGATTAACAAATTTCTAAATTATCAGGGATTCAGTTAAGAAATACAAAATAAAAACCCCAAAAAAACCATATTTTTTAGATGAATGAATGTGAAAAACAATATATCAAAACTTAGGTAACTCACCTATGTCAATACTTAAGCTGAGTAGCTACCCAATTTTGAAAAATAAGAACAAGCTGTAGGACTCACACTTCTCAAATTCAAAACTTACTGTGGGGTCTATAGTAACTAAGAAAGTGTGACACTGGCAAAAGGATAGGCATAGAGAACAATGAAAATTTATTAAACATGAATAAATACTTAACATTTATGTCAAGTGACCTTTGGCAAAGGCTCCTAGGAATTTCAATGAATGAAAGAATAGTTTATCCACAAATTGTAGTCAGATGACATTTTTATCCATAAGCCAAAGAATGAGATTGAATCCTTACCTCACACTATGTATAAAATAACTATAAGTAAATAAAAGACTACATGAAAGGGTTAAAACTATAAAATTGTTGGAAAAGGCAGGCATAAATCTTTGTAATCTAGGGTGGCGCCTGTGACTCAAAGGAGTAGGGCGTCCACCCAACATGCCGGAGGTGGCCATGGTACCACCATGGTCAGGTACCACCATGGCAAAAACCACAAAAAATAAAATAAAATAAAAAGTAAAGTAAAGTAAAATAAAATAAAATCTTTGAAATCTTGGATTAGGTCACAGCAAAAGTACCCCCCACCCCCCCACACACACAAAGACATAAAATTAATCTGTCTTCCACATAATTAGAAATTTTGTGTTTTAAACAACTCCCTTAAAAATGGCAAAGTGACAAAATGAAAAAAAAATCTACAAAACATATACATTATAGGAAATATAATCTTACAACTCAACATTAAAAATGCAAGTAATCTAATTTAAAATGCATGTAAATATGCATTTCTCTAAGAGGCTATAAAAGTAGGAAATAGTATATGTAACAATGTAGAACAACCTGACCCATTATGTTAATACAAATTAAAGCTACCATGACATACTACTTCAGGCCCTGTAATATAGTAAAGAAAAGGGGGGAAGGATAAAATCTTGATGGCAAGGGTGGAGAAAATTTGGAAGCATAATACTTTGCTATTGGGAATGTAAAATGAGGAAGAGAGTTTGGAAACACTCTTTTAGTTTCACAAAATATTAAACATAAAGTACCAAATGACCCAGCACTTTTTAGGTAAAGTCCCAAAGGAACTGAAAACCTATTCTGCATATAGAAAGACCAGAATCTATAGCAGCATTATTCACAATGGGCAAAAGTTAAACAACTTAATGTCCATTAGTGGACGAATGGATAAAAGGAAATGTGGTGTATCCATATAAAGGGATATTATTTAGCCATAAACAAATGTGGAGTACTGGTACATCCTATTACAAGTATGATTCAGGCAAATGTTATTCTACATGAGACACTCAATACCAAAGGCCTCATCTTGAATAATTTCATACATGTGAAATCTGCAAAATAAGGAAACACATAGAGACAGAAAGTACATTAGTGGTTGTTTAGATGTTGGGAGGAAGGAGAAACTGGGAGAAACTGGTTGTAGGTATTGGTATGGGTTTATGTTGGGGAATACAATGAAAATGTTCTAGAATGACAGTGGTGACGGCTGCACATCTTAGTGAATAAACCACAGAGCACTGAATTGTACACTTTAAAGGGGACATTTTACAATATCAGTATTGAATCACAATTAAAAATGAGTACATGAAGTTAAAAAGAATGTAAGTATCATGTAGATAAACTAACACTAGCAAAACTGGCAATTTTAACAATAAATTGAAGATAAAGCGTTTAAGATACAGAAAACTAATTATAACATATAAATTTTGCTTAGCTCACTTTACAAAGATATATTAAAAAGGCATGTTGAAGAAAATTACCACCATTTCAATACAGCTACCAATTTTGTGAAGAGGAATTGTTGCAAATTCATTTCAACATCATAATGATATTTCAATTATATAAAAAAAGTCCTTAGTTTTCAAATATATATATTAAAAAATATATATTGAAATATCTTGAAATGATAGGTTGAAAAGTCTTGGATTTGCTCTAAAAGAGTCAATATGAAAGAAAATAAATATTCAAATACATGAACAATTATTAAATTTAAGTGATGTACTTATGATGATTCATTTTTTTCATCGTCTCTACTTTTAAATTTGAAGGTGCTGACGACAAAATTTTTTTTAATTAAACTTTAGAACATTAAAGGATGTTAAAATTTTGATTTGCACTATACAACGCTTAACTATATAAAATTTACTATAACTGACAATATGTTGCTATTTTAGATATCAATGGCATCTGTTTCTATCTCATATATATGAGCAATTATTATAACCAATAAAGAAAAAAAGTACAGTGAAAACAAAGTACAATAAATAACTCTGATTTTAACTTTACTAAATCATAAAAAAAAGGTATACAATTACCCTTTCAGAATCACTTTTACAAAAGAGATTGAGTCTGAAGTCACTAACTTTAACAGCATGTTCTCCATCTCACTTGGTTATACTGGTTTATATGGGCGGCCTTTGGATTTTAGTATTCTTTGGTAAAGATTTCACTTTAAATGAACAATGGTCTTAGACATAGTCTCTATCTTGTTCCTCAGTTTTCACAAATGTACATTTTTTTCCTTACAAGAGTATTCTGAAGATACAAATGCTAATTAAGAGTTAAAGAAAGTTATTACTGCCACATCAATATTAATTTCTCACATTTTAGCTGGTCTTCATAAGCAGACCTAAATTTCTGGCACTAGCTTTAAAGCAAGGTTATAAAAGATTTGTTAAACTTGCCATTTATACTGGAAAAATGCCTTGTATTAAAATAAACTAGTTTTGTTTCTTTTTTAAATAGACAAGTTCTGATTCTTATTTCTTGAGAAATGTCTTTATTATAAAAATAGATGCTCAGATACTAGCATAAAATTGTATTCACAATATTCTCTTCAGGAATGTCAAGTAATCAAAAGAAATGATTGCCACTCTCAAGTGCAGCAAAAAAGCCTGTAACCCCTTTCTCTTTTGTATCATTTTCTTGAACTATAGTTTATTCTTGTATCTGTTATTACTTTTTCTACAAATGACATCAAATAAACCTTTTCCATATAACCACACTGCTTCAATTCTTCATTCTTGCAAGCAAAATGAAATTAAAGAAGTCTGTAAACCTTCCTCTTTTCTAACTCTAGCTTTTCTATCAATATAAAACATTTGCTTTCTACCATATTAATGATACTCTCACAAGTCTAAACGGTCTACCTATATGAAGTTTTGCACTCATTTAATATAGCTTCAAAAAGAAACGTGATGCAATAATCTCAGCAGAAAAGAAAAGAAAATGCTAGTTATTGACACTTTGGGGAAAATGTGTTTAAAAATCAATGTAATTTAAAAAACTCAATATGATCAAACATTTTAGGGATTGTCAAATATATTGTTTATCAGCTTAAGCAAATAGCATTGATTCCAATGAAATGTCATTAATAAAATTGTGAACATTATAAACAGTGAGCTTTTAATCATTATTATTATAGGAAATAGGCAATAAAATCAACTATTCCTGTTATGTGTAAACACAGTAAAAGCTCCAAGCTTTGAGATGTTGCACATATGAATAGGTCTGACAATGAAGTTTGCAAACTCATCCTAGGAAAAGTAATTGCTATCTCTCCAGTCACTTCTGAAGTTCTTCCCGTGGGAAGCTATGCACAGAGGCCAGCTCTTAGTCCACCCTTCAAAGCAATTTTGAAACTCTTTCTGCAATAGCCATCAAAGCTGTCATTGTTTTGTCCTGAATGTCATCAAAATGCCTTCCTTTCAATATTTCCTTTCGGTAAAGAAAAACATCCATTTTCCTTTTGGTAAGCATAAACATCATTGGAGGCCAGTTCAGGTGAGTAGGGTGGGTGTTCCAATACAGATGCTTGTTTACTGGTTGAAACTCCCTCCTAGACCATGCCATGTTCCTCAGTGAGCTCCTTCAGGACCATTTTTGCACACACCTTTCTCAGACCAAGATTTTCAGTTAAGATTCTCCTGCTTCTCTACCAATATTTACTTGGCTGTCTGTGCTTCTCACAGTCACCTCACGAGTGTGATGCACAATTTGATGAATTTTCATTAGCTCTGTTCATTACCTTTCTTCACGGGTGATGCTTTCTCTCCCCTTAGAAAATATTTAACCCATTTGTTCACTGTCATTTTCTTCATAAGCTTGGACTACCATGATTTCACTTCCACACTTACCAAGTTTAACAAGAAATTTAATGTTCATTCACTGCTCTAATTCAAGCTCCACCACTCTCTAGACAGTGCAGAGAAACAGGCAACAACAATAATGCACACTTCTCAGGAAAACACCACCACACATCCACGTAGATGCAGCTGTGAGACAGTGCTATTCCAAAGTCATGAAACCTCCTGACTAAATTGTACACTGCTTCCAATATAAGCACCTAGTGGCGAGTTCACCAACATATCTGTCAGAACTTATTAAATATAGAAGAAAAATAATGAGTGCTTTTATTCTTCTGAGGAGAAATAGTGGACAAAATAAGTGAGCAAAGTGGTGTGAATTCAGTTAGGATATAGAACTTAAAAGTAATACTTCAAAGAGATCCTGTATAATAAAAGACTCATTATGATAAAACATGCTACATAACTATAGCTGCTTCAAATATAAAATATCATTCCTACTTCCCATAAAATAAGATTCATGCAGAATAATTATGGAGATTGTGCTGAGACACGGATTGTAGCAGCCTACAAATGGTAGATAGATTCTTTGACATCACTCTTATTAATTTTGTATTCTCTCTTTCCTTTG
Source organism: Loris lydekkerianus (assembly GCA_963574355.1). Lineage (NCBI taxonomy): Eukaryota > Metazoa > Chordata > Mammalia > Primates > Lorisidae > Loris > Loris lydekkerianus. The sequence goes on from CAUYPK010098749.1 coordinate 8,742, forward strand.
CTTCAATATGCATGGGCTCTGTAAATGCTTTGACCAATAGTATATGGAAGAATCTTGTTCATTCAACAAGGAACTTTTGTATCTCATCCAGCAAAGGAAAAATGTACTGTCTAGAGTAAGAGAGAGATTGAAATATATTTTACAATGCCTTTTATATTAAAAAGTGCTCAGCATTGTTAATTATAAAAATAATTAATTTAAATTCCTACTACCAATCTGAATGGCCAAAATTAAAATGATACCATGTAACGGTAAAGATGTGAAACAACTGGAACTCAGAACTATGAGGATGGACACATAAAACAGTGAACTTCGAAAAAGGTTTATTAGTTTCTTAAATGTCACCAACTTCTGTACTTTTCTTAGCACTGAAGAGCTAAGAAATAAAAGGTATTTTTCAGAATCACCTGATTTATACAGTATTTGTTTTTATACCACCAATGACAATAAATTTAGAGGGTAAGGATAAATATTATCTAATCTTCTTTAAAAACTGTTTCAGGAAGATACGTGCACACAAGGTGAGTTCTTTGGAATCACCTGCCACCATCTAAGGTTGGTGGAAACTGCACCCTTTAAGGCTGATGAGATATTCTGCAGATTTCATTGTAAGGTACCACTTTCTACCAGTCACCTTCACCCCCTTTTAACTGATTATGCTTAAAATAATGAAATGAAACCCATTATGAGTAAAATAATAAGAAATTCTCCTGTGTTCTGGACACACTTCAGAATTTCATGTATGGTTAAGAGTGTTGGTTCTCAAGTTATAAGGGTATCAATGTAGCTCTTTTCACTATGATGCACTAGTTATACCCACAGTAAAGCCTAATTTTCAATTAATAGCATAAGTGTTTACTTTAGAATAAGAGTAATCTGTGCCTAAGAAGTCTGTTGGGTGAAGTTTGTGTGTGTATGTGTGTATGTGTGTGTGTGTGTGTGTGTGTATGGAATATTATATATTTATAATTTATATCTAGAAAAATGATTATAGTTATTTTATTACCATTCATTATAAGATCTCTTTCTATTAGCATGTAAAATTATCTTTGATCATACCTGGATTGTGGCACTTCTAATGCTGCTTCACCTCCTTATAGTCCAGAGCTAACTAGCTATTGCTCTACTACAAGTTGGATTCAGGCTATTTTCAATTGCATATGTTTATTTCTATTTTTTTATATATGTTCATTTACTTATCAGTGAAAGTCTCCTTTTCTCTTTATCTAATACAAGTTATTTTTGAAGGTCCAACTGAATGCAATTTATAAGTATAAAAATATCAAAAAGCTGTTAATTTCAACTACCTCATGAATTTATTTTTTATCAGAATAAACTCTAATCAATCTCTCTTTAATTTTTATGTATTTGCATTGTGTTTTCATGACAATTGTTACTTGAACTCCACAGTATTACTTTTGAGCGTAAGGTGCATTAGCTTTGTTCATAAAGTGTTTTGTGTCTACAATCATAACACAGATAAAAAGGAAGTCATTTTATAATACAGTCAAAAAAAAAGTGAAAACACAGACAAAAATCAAAACAGAAAGAAATAAAACATATAACATTTTTTAACTCTGATTTTAAAAATTATTACTCAGTACTTATCACATGGATATGCACATAGCACGTGTTCAATATGTCATCTTTAATCAAGTGAATAAGAAAGAGCAAACAGAATTGTGCTTAAAAATATATTATTTGTGTTTGATTAAACTCTGTGTTTTTGTGTTAGATTGTATGAAAGAGATAAACTCCAGAATTAAAGAAAGTTGGCTTTGAGTATCAAAAGTTCCAGACATGCCAAATTGGTAATATCAAAATATGATGTAAGAGGAGTCGAGTTTATATTTGATGACTGATTTTTATGACTTAAAAAAAATTCACGTGTCGGCCAGGTTTGGTGGCTCATGCCTATAATCCTAGCATTCTGGGAGGCGGAGGTGGGTGGATTGCCCTGAGGTCACAGTTTTGAGACCAGCCTGAACAAGAGCAAGACTCCCATCTCTAAAAATAGCCAGGTGTTGTGGCAAGCACCTGTAGTCCCAGCTACTTGGGAGGCTGAGGCAAGAGAATTGCTTGGACCCAAGAGTTGGAGGTTGCTATGGGCTACGATGCCAGGGCACTCTACCAAGGATGTCAAAGTAAAATTCTGTCTTAAAAAAAGCAACAATTAAAAAAAATAAAACTCACGTGTCAATTAGAGCTCTTTTATTAGCATCTACTTCCTCATTCATCATTTAGATTACTGAAATACAAGGCATAACCAGAGGAGGAGAAATCTTAGTAGGTATACAATGTGCAATTACATCAAATAAGCCACAATAAAGACATACATAGAGTGTTTTGAGGACATAAAAAAGTTCTGATCTTTGTCTTGTGAATGTGGTATTTGTGTGATTGAGTATGTAGCCTTTCATGAGGTTAATATTAAAAGATGATTTCCAAATATGCACAGGTATATTGCGTTGAGATTAAGTGCACTTCCACCCTGTAATATAATTAATGCTTTAGGTATAAGCAAAAATTTAAAAAAGTGAATTGTGATTGTTTAACATATACATTATCACATCTGTATTTTAGGAGGATACATTCTTCAACATGAATTTTAGTTTTGTGATACCTAGCTTTTATTATAGTCATTGCCATCTGTGGTTTCAGCGACCATTAGCGGTCAGAGGAAACATCTATCATCTCTGAGAGTGAGAAAGCACTCTGATTTGCTGTTAGAAAAATGCCTCCCAGAGTTAACAACTGTGTTTTCAAAGTCCACATGACAATACTGTAAGCCAAATTTATGATTTGCCAATTGCAAATAAAGAATTAGAAAGGCAAATTAAAGGGAAGTTAATCAGTCTGAATAAGAACCCTTTATCCTTCTCTCTTACCTTCTTATTCAAGAATGTAAATCAAATATGATGGCTAAGTACCCACCTTGGTTTAGTAAATAATATGATCTGTGGAAGAAAGTTATTTGATTTAGTTTTTAATATTTTAGTTTGAAATTCATTGGATTCTGTATGTGAATACATGATGTGTGTATATCTAGATGTGCTTGAAATAGGCACTTCTTCCTCAATGGCTGTATAATTTATATCACTCTTATTACTTGTAACTGAAATCCTAATATAATAATAGATTGAAGAAGAAAGAAGTTTTTCTTTCAATTGTAAATAAACTTCCAAGGTTGTAGGACTGGAATGACAGTTCTGAGGTACCTTACTTCACTCAGGCTTCAATAATTTATTCTACAGTTTTGAGACTTACTAGTGAAGTCAGTAGATATTAGGAAGATAATGAAGAAAATATAAAGGGCTTAAATTTTTTTAAATGATAAAATGCTGTTTACAATAAATTATCAGTATCATTGCTAATTTTTTCCATATAAAATATTGTAGAGCCCTTCTAATGGTGCTAGGGATATACGGAGCACTGTGTGAGAGGTTGTCACATTAAAAAAAAATTAAGATAGAAATTTACCCAAGAAACTATTTCTCTGATTGCCTGTAATCAACATGAATGCAGAGACTATTTTCACTTAGGTTTTCCAAGTGATTTTGGGATGACTAATTAAATTAATAATAAAGGTCCGATGGACATATATTCTGTATATACATAATATTGGACAATATAATTGCAATCCAAAATGGAAAGGTATGTATAAGAACTTAAAAAAAAGAAAACTAACAGGTTTAAATAACCTTTTCCTTCAAAGGAATGTACTGATAGACTCACACCAGAAAAGTTGTTTAAGAGAAATATCTTTTACCATGAACACCACAAACTTAAGCCTTTGAGGAAATCCCACAGCTGCAGGGATTTTCTAAAAAAAAAAAGAAGACAAAGAAAAAAGGAAATTTTAGTGTGCAATCTTTTTAAAACTTCTTTACTACCACAAGTTTAAACATCCAAATAAGTAATTGGTGAAAACAGACAAAGAAATAATGTACTTGTACTTATAAAGTCTTTGGAAAAAAGCAATTTTAATTCACATTTATTAAAAAATAATTATATTTTGGTATTCATTAAGTTGTTAATTTTTCAGAAATGAAAATACTACATGCCTTTCTTCAACGCATTGCCATTTACCATTAGGTTGTGTTTATGTCTGTTAGTCAGTTTCGCTCCGTGTGACAGTGCTCATATCCAAGCCAACTTCAATTAGTGGCTTAGTAAAATTTGTGAGGCAGGATGTCAAGTGATTCATTAAAGCCAGCTTATATCAGATCAAAGAAATTAATGCTAGTCACTAATTATATCAGAATAAATCTATTTTTTCTTGGCATAACTTATTCCTCATTCCTTCCTCTACATTGAATTTTATTTCCTAGCACAGCATGCCTTCCTTTTCTCTTTCCAAGCCTTTTGGTTTTCTAAATAGCTAGTAGTAGAAAATAATTTTAGATAATTATCAGCAAATGTTTGCCACTCATTATTTCTCAGCAAGATTCAAATTTTGTTCAGGTATCTAGCCACCATTGGCTTCAGGTGATGTGAAACCCTAGTCCGATTGAAGTTTGGATTTAGAATTATTCTAGTTCAGTCATAGTCGTTCATTCTCCTCGATAGTGACTAAAATTTTGCGAAATAAGTATTTGCATATTTACAGATAAGAGAAAGTACATTGAGAAAATTCTTGGGATTGATTTCCCTTATTTCTACAGGGCATAAACCTCTCGGGAATAGATATTTTTGGGGTTGTAAATGATGCATGAAAATGCTATAGTTCTCTTACAACCTTCAGAAGAGCTACCTAAAAAAATTATGCCAAAAAGGGCAACTTGAAAAACCACAAAATGAAACTCTGAAAATAATGTAAAGCCCTGCATTTCTCAAAATATAATTTTATGGATTCTCGAATTTCATTGTAACATAAAATCATTTTATATAGATTTTTTTTGTTGTTGGAGTGAGGTATATTTTAAATATAACATGATAAAATTCATTTTTAAATAATCATCATTTGCCCACAAAGACAATTTTCTACACCATAAAAATTCCCTGATCTAGAGTTAATAAACAGTATTTTTCAATGTTCTTAGAAGTCAAAGTCTACCAGTTCAAAAATGACTGTACCACATTTGCAACATAGAGATCTAATTAAAGATTGCAAACCTTATTAAAATAAAAATAGAAATCATTCTAATTTATAGAAAAATGCAGTATTTATTAATGCTTAATATGAAAGTTTTAACTTTTATCTTTCAAGAGGGTAATATTGACCGCCCATAAATGGTTATTTATAGTTATTTTTAAAGTGATTCCTCGAAAGAAGTTTAAAAGTTTACTTCCTCAGTGTTATTAGATAAGTGTTCAATACTCCAATGAAGTTAGTGTCCCTCATGTTGTACAACACAAATAGAATGTTTCCATTAACAGAAAGTCTACAGACTGCACTGATCAAAGTCAAAGATCAGCAAAAACTGTTTTTGTGAACTCAGTTATGTCCAAATTGACTGGATTACTTAAGGAAGTCTTCACGCTACATTGGCAAAATTAAGATGTTGCAGCAGAGACTTTAGCATCTGGAAAGCCTAAAATATTGATAATTGGAATTGTGGGGCTGAGGAAGAAACTTTCTCTTTCCCCAAAAGTTCACTGAAAACTTCAATCAATCACAATTGAAGCTAATTAATAAGTAAAAGAGATTTATCTACTACGCATACTGGGAAAATCACAGAGTGATTACCCAATATCCCAATGGGGTCCAGAAGTTTTCGTATCCTCCTTTTTAGAGGGGTGGAGGAGATGAGGCATATAGATGATTATGGTTAAAGTCAATAAATGGTTGCTAGGAAAGATGAATACATGGGAGAAACATATTAACTCTGGTAACAGAACACAGAAAAACTATTTGATAAATACTGTATTGTTAGAGACTCATTAAGCCATAAGATCACAAAACAAACACAAATATAGTACATGAATACTTTGCAACAAAAATTTTAAGTGGGAAGGATTAAAAGAAAAACAGAGTGCTTTTTCTTTCAATCCATGAGAACATGATATTTTTCTATTTGTGTCATCTCTGATATATTTCATTAGTGTTTTGTAGTTCTCCTTGTAGGAATCTTTCATCTCATTGTTTAAGTTTATTCCTTGGTATTTTGTCTTTTTAGCAGCTATTGCAAATAGTACTATTTGACTCTCAACTTGTGTTTAGTTTATAGAATTTCTATTTATATGTATACATTAATTTTGTAACCTAAGAATTTACAGTATTTAGATATCAATTCTAGGAGTCTGTCTGACATATTCTTTCCCCATTTGGATATCCTTGATATCCTTCTTTTGTCTAATAGTTCTGGCTAAGACTCCTCATACTATGCTGAATAGAAGTGATAACAGCAGGCAACCTTTTCTGGTTCCAGGTCTATCAAGAATGCTTTTGATTTTGGAGGATAGTATAAATATTGTTACCTTGGGCAAGATACTTAATATCTCCCCCTCAAAAACTTTAAGAAAATCGATGATTTGATCTTGCAATCCCATTGCTAGGTAGTTACCCAAAGGAAAAAAAAGGCGTTTTATGAAAAAGGATACTTGTACTCAAATGTTTATGACAGCACAATTCACAATCATAAAGGTGTAGAAGCAACACAGGTGCCCATTAATTCATGAATGAAACAATAAAATGTGGTGTATGTATGTTATAGGATAATATACAACCAAAAACAAAAAAAAAGGTGATGATATAGTACCTTCTATAACAACCTGGATGAAATTGGAGACTCTTTTCCTAAGTGACGTATCACAAGATTGAAAAAACAGGCAACATATGTACTCAATACTAAATTAGATTTGGTTGATCAGCACATTTGTGCAATACAAAAGTAATACTCAGAATTTTAAGAGGTGAGAAGAAAAGAGAGGGGGATGGGTAAATTCCCATCAATGGTTACATTGAGAGAATACATTCTACACTTTCTTGATAAAGGACACAATTATAACTTTGATTTAAAATATACAAAAACAAATTATGTAACTGACACATGTGTATCTCCCTGCTATTCTGAAATAAATTAAAAAAGCAACAACAAAAAAAGAAATATGAAAAAACAATTGTAGGAGTCTGTTGGTGGAGATTGTGGAGTTTCCTACATACAGAATCACATTGCTGACAAACAAGAATAGTTAGACCTGCTCTTTCCCACTTCAGAGACATATAATTTATTTCTGTTGCCTGATCTCTCTATTTAGGATTTCTCATACTATGTTGAATGGGAATGGTGACTGTTGGCACACTATCTTGTATCAATTCTTACGGAGAATGCTATCAACTTTGCTGCATTAATTATGATGATGGCTGTATGTTTGTCATGTAAGGCTTTCATTACTCAGAGATATATTTCTTTTATGCTTCGTTTGTTAAGGGTTTTTCATCGTGGATAGGTGCTCTATTGAGATGATCATATGGTCTTTGTTTTAACTTCTGTTTATATGGGGAATCTTATTTATTGTTTTGTTTATTTTGTGTATTGTTTTGTTTATTTAATGTTAATTATCTTTGCACTCTTGGGATTACATGGTGATTTATCTTTTTGATAACTACTGAATTTTATTTCTTAGTTTTTTTGTTGAATACTTTTTTTTTTAAACCTATGTTCATTGGGGATATTATTCTATAGATTTATTTTTTGAGGCTTTTTCCTTTCCTGATGGTGATATCAGGATAATACTGACATCACAGAATTAGATAGGGAGGATTTTTTCCTTCTTGATGCTGTTGAACAGTTTCAATAGAATAGGAGTTGAAGTTGAGTCCCTGGGATTTTCCATATATGTAATCAAATTACCAAAGAGTGACAGTTTGATCTCCTCTAATCCTCTTTGGATATCCTTGATTGCTTTCTCTTGCCTGATTGTGATGACTAAGACTTCCATTACAATGTTAAAAAGCAGTGGAGACAATGGGCAACCTTGCCTGGTTCCTAATTTGAGTGGAAATGTTTTCAATTTTACTCCATTCAATATGATATTGGCTATGGATGGCCTCTATCAGTTTAAGAAATGTCCCTTCTATACCTATTTTCTTAAGTGTTCTGTTCAAGAAAGGATGCTGGATATTGTCAAAAGCTTTTTCTGCATCAATTGAGAAAATCATATGGTCTTTGTTTTTCGTTTTGTTTATGTGATGTATTATATTTATAGATTTATGTATATTGAACCATCCTTGGGACCCTGGGATAAAACTCACCTGGTCATGATGTATAATTTGTTTGATGTGTTGCTTGGTTCTGTTTGGTAGGATCTTATTGAATATTTTTGCATCAATATTCATTAAAGATATTGGTCTATAATTTTCTTTTCTTGTTGGGTCTTTTCTTGGTTTGGGGATCATGGTGATATTTGCTTCATAGAATGCATTGGAGAGTACTCCCTCTTTTTCTATGTTTTGAAAAAGGTTAAGTAAAATAGTACTAGTTCCTCTTTAAAGGTTTGGTAGAATTCTAATGTGAAGCCATCTGGTCCCGGGCTTTTCTTTTTGGGGACATTTCTTATACTTGATGCTATTTCAGAATTTGATATAGGTTTATTCAACATTTCCACTTTTTTCTGGCTAAGTCTAGAAAGGAAGTGTGTCTCCAAGTATTGGTCTACTTCCTTCAGATTTTCATACTTCTGAGAATACAGTTTTATGTAATATTCATGAAGTATTTTTTTAATTTCAGAGGAGTCTGTTATTTGGCCTGTATCACTTCTGATTGATGAAATTAGAGATTTTACTCTTTTATTTCTGGTTAGGTTGGCCAAAGGCTTATCTATTTTATTGACCTTTTCAAAAAGCCAACTTTTTTATTTATTGATCTGTTGTATAATCCTTTTGTTTTCAATTTCATTTAATTCTGCTCTAAATTTAGTTATTTCTTTTCTTCTGCTGTGTTTGGGGTTGGAATGTTCTTCCTTTTCCAGTTGCTTGAGATGTCCCATTAGCTTGTTGACTTTCTCTTTTTCCATTCTTTTGAGAAAGGCTTGCAACGCTATACATTTCTCTCTTAGGACTGCCTTTGCAGTATCCCAGAGGTTCAGATAGTTTGTGTCTTCATTATCATTTTGTTTAAAAAATTTGGCAATTTCCTTCTTAATCTCTATGACCCAGATATTATTCAGCATGAGGTTATTTAGCTTCCATGATTTTGTATGAGTATGCAGATTTCTATTGTTGCTGAATTCAACTTTAATTACATGATGTTATAAAAAAAAAAAAAAATGTAATGAATTATCAAGGAGTACAGCAGGATCTCAGAATATAAAATTAGTACTCACAAATCTGTGTAGCCTTTATATATACCAACAATAGGCAAGGTAAAAAACAATCAAGGACTCTATTCCCTTTACAATAGTGCCAAAGAAGTTGAAATATCTGGGAGTATACCTGACAAAGGATGTGAAAAATCTCTATGAAGAGAACTATGAAACTCTGAAAAAAGAAATAGCTGAATATATCAACAAATAAAAAAATATATCATGCATGCTCATGGCTGGGAAGAATCAACATTGTTAAAATGTTTATACTACCCAAAACAATCTACAGATTTAATGTAATCCCTATTAAAATACCTCTGTCATACTTTGAAGATCCGGAAAAATTAGTATGGAATTATATGGAAATAAAAAAAACCTCAAATAGCCAAGACACTACTCAGAAACAAAGACAAATCAGGAGGTATCACACTACCAGACTTCAGACTATACTATAAATCTATAGTGATCAAAACAGCACGGCATTGGCACAAAAATAGAGAGGAAAATGTGTGAAACAGAATTGAAAACAAAGAGATGAATCCAGACACTTATTGTCATTTGATCTTTGATAAGTCTATCAAAAATATAAATTGGGGGAAAGTTTCTCTATTTAACAAATGGTGCTGGGTGAATTGGCTGGCGACTTGTAAAAGATTGAAATTGGACCCGCACCTTTCTCCTCTGACAAAAATTGACTCTTAATGGTTAAAGGACTTAAACTTACAACATGAAACTAAAAAATTCTTGGAGAGAGTCCAGGGAAAATACTTGAAAAAATTGGCCTGGGAGACTACTTTATGAGGAGGACCCCCGTGGGCAATTGAAGCAACATTAAAAATACATTACTGGGATCTGATCCAATTGAAAAGCTTCTGCACTGCCAAGAACACAGTAAGTAAAGCAAGTAGACAGTGTAGGACCCTGATAGGGACCCCCACTCAGACTCCGTGATAGCGTGACGACCAGAGACTCACGAGAGGCGACTTGATGCAAAGCGCACGAGGCTTTATTGAGGGAGGACCAGAGCTCTGGGGCCGACTCATATCTCACACAGGAGACAGAGGGGTCGACCCTGAGTCTAGGGGGGCGGCCCTTTTTATGGGCTGTTTTTAGGCGGGGATGGGGTCAGTGAGAGAAGGGTACGTGCGTTGCAAGCACCCTGCCAGAATGTACATTTCAACATATAATCACAGGGGAGGGGCGGTTTCCTGGTACACATAGTCATGAGCATACTTGTTTTGCAACTATTGCTTATCATCTGCTTCAGGGTTCAGTTGAATCTGTAACTAAAATCTTTATAACCTTTTTTAGAGTGAGCTTAAAAATTTTTATTCTTACAGTAGAAAGATTCCTACTCATGGCCAGAAACCTCTGGGTGATCTTTCAGGCCCAACCATAGGCAATAACAAAAGCTTCATCCAGCAGGTGGGCGGGGGTGGGTAGGTGGGCGGAGGTGGGCAACTGCTCTCCCCACACCACACTCAGTGAGAAGACAGTGTGTCATGGTCTCTACAGAGAGTTGAGGTCAAGAACACAGTTCTCTGTCTGCCCGCATGCTTTGCATGTTGGCTCTGCTGGCCTGGGCATGACCATTCAGAGGGTTTTGGGGGGGGGTGCCCAACATCAAACCCCTTCTTTACTGAGACCTTCATAATGAGCAGGAGAGGGAGAATTTGCAGAGACTTTCCTTTTTTGTTCCCTGTCTTAATCAACAACTGGACACCCAGCAGCTCAGCCCTCTCCAGCTCAGCTGATCTTGACAATAACTTGGTCCCTATGAGGTATTACTTGTTGCAAACTCTAAAGCCCCTGGGGTGGAGCAGGAAGAGCCAAGGTCCAGCTCATGAAAATGTAGAAAAGGGGCTTGGCAGACTCACTGGCCTTCTGGGAGTCAAGCTAGTTTGAGTACTCTGGGGATAGTATCATTAATGTGTCAAGTCACATGAGGCTGGGAGAGAGGTCATGTCTCCTGTCACATGAGGCTGGGAGACACCTCAGAACAATGCATCTCAGGTCCTAGAGAAGAAAAAGACCCAATTCCCTGGTCTTCTGGAGCCTCGCAGAATCAAACACCAGACTGTAGCTTTATTCAGTCTGAAGATGACCCTTCTCTAGACTCTCTAATTGCTAGGTTGAGCAAAATTAGTTTGCTTTTTAAGTTTAAACATCCCAGGGCTTGCTGCCACGGCCTTTGATCGTTTGCCAGCTCCAGTGGAGTTACAGTAGATGAAAGGGTGGCACTCAACTGGCAGAGATCTCACACACCACCAAAGCTTGTACAAAAGGTCTTTATTGGCAAGGGATGCTGCAGAGCAGGACCAAGGAGGAGAGAAAAGAGGGGATGGGGAGAGAGAGAGGGGAGACTAAAAGAAGAGTGCACCTTTACATAGGTTCAGTTAGGGGAAGTCTCAGAATGGTTACGGGTCAGTAGAATAGCCAATAAGGAGTTACTGCTCTGGCAGGAAGAGCCATTAGGGGCAGGCCATAAGTTTGAAATTTTCAGCAGGTAATTGGGACTGGGAGTTAAGGAGATGTCTAGTAGACAACTCCCTGTACTTGGAAAGGAGCTGTAACTTTAAGAGTGAGACAGCTAGTCTTGGTCTGTTGAAAGCAGGAAGGGGCTTTCTGGGACAATTACCTAACATTCCTCCCTTCTTGATATGTTAAAAAGGGAGAGGGTTGGCCTTGGGATAGGGGACATCTGAGTTCTTTCTTCTGTAGCTTTTTCCTGCTGAGAGTGGTGAGTAGTTTCAATTGGCCAACTAGAGGCCAATTATGATCTTTATCACTGGGAGGATGTAAGTTTTTGTTTTTAGACTGCCCTTTTAGTGTGGCTGTTTAGAAGTGGTGTTCAGAAAAATCTTGTAGCCTGGAGTAGAGTGTAGCCCGTTTACAAAGAAATTGCTGTAGGTTGGGAGCTGTATCTGGGGTGTAGGTTTGGAGCACCAACTGAGTAGTTGCCTGTTGAGACACTTTGAGAGTTGGGTTTGAATAAAACGAGTTATGCATGGAGTCACAGCCACCAGCCCAAGGATGACAACTATAGGTGTGAGGAAAGGTAGAAGTGTAACCCTGAGTGGGTTTTGAGTGAACCAAGAGGAGAAATCTGATGATTCTGATTCACGTTTTTTTTTTTTTGAGTTCAAGTGAAAGTTTGGTTTAGGTAGATTTTAGGAATCTGTTAAGACCTTTCAACTTTTTCTGAAGATTGAGGATGGAAAGGAATATGGAAGTGCCATGGGATACCTAAGACTTTGGTTAAGGTTTGAGAAATGGGGGAGGTGAATTCAGGTCCATTGTCAGACTGTAAAGAACAGGGGATCCCAAAGCGGGGAATAATGTCTTGGAGTATGATTAGAGGTAACAGTGGTAGCCCTCTTGTTTGTAGTAGGAAAGGCTTCAATCCAACCTGAGAAGGTATCTACTAAGTGGTATTTATAATGTTTGATCTTAGGTATGTGTGTGAATTCAAGTTGCCAGTCTGTTCCAGGAAGAAGTTCCCTAGCCTGGCGAGTTAGAAAGTGTGAGAGGCGAGACTTTCTTGGTGGGCTGGAGTGCTGGTAGAACTCACAGGATTTGTAAGTTGATTTAGAAATTCTGAATCTATCTGTGAGAGAGGGAAGAAAGGTTTGAGAAATTGTAGTAAAGTCTGAGAGTTGGGTTGAAACAACTTGTGGAGATAGATGAGGAGAGGTCACGAGTGGGAGGTTGATTCGTTTCCTTTATTGTAGCAGCAACAGGAGGAGAAATAAGTAGAAGGTGAGAGGAGGTGTCAGGAGATGAGTGTTGGAGAGCAGCTGCACACGTTGCAGGGTCAGCTCAGCTCCTTTGATATAGGTGAGTGGTGAGATTGATGTGAACAGCAATGGACAATCCCTATAGCTTTAGGCAATTTAGAAGCTTCCAGTAGTTTGATAATAAGGTGAGAGTTAAGAATAGGGTTACCTTTGGTGTTACATAAGCCTCGCTCTTTCCATCTAGCTGCATGGCATAATAATACGTGGAATGCGTACGTAGAATTGTTGTGCCCAGATCTTGAAATCACCCACAAAGACCACCAAGGAGCCGAGTCCGATGCAAAAGCAGAAGAGCCATTTATTCACAGACTAGTCTGGGCTTCTCGTTCCTGGCACAGCAGGAGGGCCGAGAAGCCCCTTCTGCAGAGTGAAGAGCAGTTTTAAGGATACAGAAAAGAAAAGGGGGGTAGAATGGGGGCTTAGGGACCTAAACAATGTTTAAGTTAAGCTAATTGCTTAGGGGAAAGATTTACTACTACCAGCGATTTATCTATCGCTTGGGGCAGACACACTGGAGCCGGGGGTGGGGGAGGAAGGAGGTAGCCTATCACCTTTGGTAAGCAAGCAGGTTGCCTATCATCTTTGGTATGCAGCTGAAGCTGCGAATTGAAGGCTGCGGAGCAAAGTGGGGTCAGTGAAGGCTGTGAGACAAAATGGAGTTAGTTTTAACAAAAATGGAGTTAGCTTGGTCCTTTCAGTGGCTGCCATCAGAATGGTTACCATACAGGAAGGCCACATCGGGGGATGAGGAGGGACCAAGTGGCATGATGGGAAAGGCATTTGGGGGGCAGATCTGGGTTCAACTAGTCCTTAGCTATAGGGAAATTTAATCGGTTGAGGCTTAGTTTTCTCACCTGTAATGTGGGGATACCTACCTCATACATCTGGTGAGGGCCAGTGCCACATGCAGTGTACAGCCAGAGACTGCGTTCATTGTTGGTGCAGTACTCAAAATGGCACTGTTCATCTGGTTTGCCAGCGCACTGTCAGGTGTGGTCCCCTTCATACAAATATGCCTTTTATATCAGTGGCTGGAGGAGCCTATGAACTTAAGATTTGGGGAAGACATAAGGACAACTGGAGACTGACAGGATCCACATAGGGGAAGAGAACTATTTTCAGTTTACTTAAACTTAAGGCCAACTGGTACAGCTGTGACTATACAACTGAGTTATGATGTGGGAGTCCAGCTTCTCTTTCCTAAGGAACTGGCTAAAACTTGAGCTAGAGAGAGGAGAATCTCTGGGTGGCTCCTCTGAGCAGTTCTGCCCACGCTGCGGGGGATCCTCAGCTGCTTGCTGCTTGGGTTCACTTTTCTGTTTCAGGGCCTGTTGCCTCCTCAGTCTGGAGTCAGTCACTTGCTCCAAGATTCTTTGAGCTACAGCCTTTATTCGTATTACCATGAAGGGGCCTTTGGCTTTGCCTGCTTTGTTCTTGACTTACCACTGGCCTAGGAATGTGGTCTGGACTCGAACCTAAGCACTTAGGGGTCTGAGCCTGTGTGCCTTCCTGTGCAGGGATGGACATTCCCCAGGTGAACCTAGACCTCATCCTTCCCTGATGTACCTTTGCAGAACCATTGAGCACAGCCAGAAGTTGGCCTTCAGGTCCTAGAGGTAGCTCAGGATTTTTCTGTTAACCATCCTGTGACCACTGTCTCTGTCACTGAGGCAGTACTCACTTCTCTGACACCTGTATGGGAGGTGGGGGAAGGTCTGCAGAATCCCAGTGTGTAGGCTCATGAGGTGTCAGGGCACAGGGAGGTCCTGTGAGCTCCTTCTTCCAACAGAGCCATCACTTGGCTCTGCGGTGGTCAACCACAGCCTAGAGTCTTACCTAAACCTCTCCCTCAAGAATGTGCTGATTACTGATTACTGGTTAAGGTCAGTAAAGCACTTGGGCTATGAATGCCAATTTTCACATTAATCAATGAGGATTAGTTTCATTTATGTAAAAGGGCACTCTTCATAATGGAAATTGGGGCAATGACTTGATTTTTATCAACAAAAACCAAACAGTGAACTGGAAACCTGGATTTATCCAGTCCAGGGCCTTCAGCTTGCCTTCCTATCTTGACACCCCACTGGGTTTCTGACTTGGGCTATAAACTGTTCCATTGTTGAGATGACTATCTAATTGCTCTGTGCATTTGAGGTGTTTCAAATGAAAAGTGTCCTAGGAAGGTATTAAAGAAGAGAAGCAAGGCAGAGACCTCACCAAACCCTAACCCTGACCTTAACCCTAACAGCCAAGTGGGGAGGCTCATACCATCTGTGGAATATGTGTTAACTACTTGGGATTTCATACACTTGAAGGTATTTTGATTACTGATCTGTTCTTCCTCTGTGAAACAACAAAACTGTAGCATAAGGATTTGCTCTGCATCCGTCGCCTGTAACAAGCTTCTTAGAGGAGCCCTTCTTAGCTCAGCTCTCCTAAGAGAATCCTTCAGCACTTGTGTACTTAGCTGCCCAGTATTTAAATTTTCATTGACTGGATAGTAAAGGGAAGGAACTGACATATTCAGAATCCTTGGGAAATAATTTTTAGGTGCTTTATAACCCTCTCCTCGTCAGGTGTGCATCAGTCCATTTTGTAGATGAGGCAACTGAGGCTGGAGAAGGTGGTCTACAACATGTCCAAGCTTGTGTTCCTTTCTTTCACTGTGCCTCTAAAAGACAGCAGTTATACTGTCTATTTCTTTCTTTCTTTCTTTCTTTCTTTTTTTTTTTTTTTTAACTATTTGTATCTCCAGAGTACCTACAGATCCACAGCCTTTTTTCTGTAATTCTGAAATCCCCAAACCTATGAAAAGCAAAAGTTCGTTGATTATGGCTTTGACAGCAGAATTTGACATCTTCTGAATACATCTGGGGCAAAGCAGACCTAAACTGACAGGAGGGTAGTTATAGTCTTATTTAGCCTGCTTAGAGTGAATACTCTTATGATTCACTGCAGAAATATGTTGGCTTCTGGGGCCCTTTGCCCTGCTGTGGTGTTGAGTCTGATAGATATTCAAATAACTTTTTGAAAACCTGAAAAATTCTGAATTCTGAAATGCATTTGGCCCCGAGAGTTTCCAGCAAGAAACCATGGATCGCTAAAAAGCTCTGCACACAGTGAGTGCCACTTGCTTGCAGTTGCTTGATTAGCGTGAAGACTCTGGACACTACTTTTTCTGTATCGTGTCGGTGGTGAGGCGGTTGTGGCACCAGGCCCCTGTTTGGAGTCATCCTGGAGCATCTGTCAGTAGGGCAGCAAAAGGAAGGTCCAGCAAACAAAGCAAGAGAAGATGTGTGGTGCAATGTAGGGCAGGGTGTGGTGATGACCAAGGTGGAGAGTGCCCGCAGTCAGCCACAGCGGGACACTGCAGTGAGGCTGCCCAGGCAGAGTGGGGGTGGAAAGGACAGACTAAGGCCTTGGTTGCCCAGTAGAGAATGGACCCAATTCTGTGACCAGGGGGCCATGGCAGAATTCTGAGCAGAAAAGTAATCTGCCATATTGCACACAAACTTTGATGAGTGCTTCATGGTAGCTTGAATGGTAGCTTCTAGAATGAATTAGATCTGAAATCCCAGGCTTTGCTGTCCCACTGAGCCATGCTCCCTTCCCTGAAACATGTTTTTGAGTAGTAACAGCTAATACTTATATAGTACTCCCTACCTAATAGGAAATCTTCATGGTGCTTTAGATATTTACCCCACGACAACTCTATGAGATAGATACTATTATTCTCCCCACTTTATAGATGAGGCATAGAGAGGTCGTGTGTTCAGGTCCTGTGAGTTGTGAATATAGGGGCTGTGATGTAAGCCAGCCAGCAAGGCTCCAGTGTGTGTGCTTCTGCTGCTGCCCTCTGCCTTCACCTTTGTCCACACAGCCCAGCAAGTCAGTCCTTCCCCAGTCCACACTGCCCCCGGGGCAAGGGAAAGCCTGTGTGCTCCACACTCTGTTCTTTACCTGGGCAGGGTGAGTAAGATAGGTGGAGACCAAGATACATTGGATAAGTTTGGAGGTGAGGGTTGATATTCTTAAGTTTATGACCCAACCCAAAAGAAATGTCACTGGGAGTCTTCAAACAGACAGCTTCCCTGGGCTGACAGCTTGACCAATAGGGGCTGCATGCCTGGCTCCTCTCCCTCCCCTCTCCTCCATTCCTACTCTCTACACACACATACTTATGTATTGTGAGCCCTGCAGAAACTCCTTGATAGGCAGATTAACAATTCTTGCAAATATAAGAAGAGACAAGACTGTGTGGTAAGAAAGGCCACATCAGTTTCCCTCCTTCTGTCCTTCAATTCATTTTGAATTTGTTTTTTCTACTCACCCTGATCATCACAGAAACAGATCTTATTCTTGCCTTAAAAATATCCAGGACATTTTTCTTGGGTAGTGAGGATGGCCTTTTATGAACATGCTTTCTCTGTACAGCCATGGTGTATGTCACGGATGTTGGGAGCACCCTTGCATTTTCCTGAGAGGTCGCCCTGACTTCCGGCACCCTCGCTGCCCTGTCGATAGTGTGGGTCTGTTTTTCCTATAAATCAGATGTTTACCCTTGAATTCTATTTCCGGGTGGATTTTAATTAGCTAAATTTGCATGTGCCAAAATGAGTTATAACCTTTGTAGGGAAATTCCTTACAGATTCTGGGTTGGGAGAAATCGACCGTGCCATTTTGTGATGGAGTGCCCCAGTTTAACGTGGCAATGTGACTCAGACTCATCCGCCTGGCAGCACTTTGTCCCCATGGCTGGGCTCCAGGCTTCCTGGCCTTCCTGGAGAGCAGCCAAGGCGGAACCCAGGCTTCCTGCTTCTCCCACAGTTCCCTGTGGACCGTGATGGTAAGATATTGTAAAGGGACAAAAAGATTTCCTTATGAAACTTCTTAGATCTTTCATCACTTGTTCTTTTTTTCTCAAACATTCTGGATTCTTGCCGAGCCTCTTTGTCCTTCCTCTTTTAATTCTCTATCACCTCTGCTTGCCCTTGCTCTTACCTGCTGCTCTTTCTTTGTTCTCCAAGGGAGGGGAAGACAACTTGAATTTTATAAACAAAACGAGACACTACAGGTGGGAAGGAGAGAAGGTGCCATGGCCAGTGCTGGGGCAAAAGGGGAAGGGAAGTGGCTGAGAACCTTTGTCAACCACAAAAAACTCTTCCCTCCTCTCCTCTTCTCAAGAAAATTAGTTATTTCTGAAACCGAGCTGGATTGTGGACATCTTTTCCACTCAAAACTTATTTTAACCCCAAAGTTCTATGTCTGCGTGTGTTTATTGGGGAAACAGTGATGCCACAACTTAGCTAACTTAGGAAGGCTTAGCTGAAATTCTCATTGTAAAGTAATTAAGAAGCACTGAACATTCCTATAACTTCTACTTCCTGGCTTCTGGACTCTTCTCTACAAATACATCCAGTGAGCATTGTCTCTTTTCTGCTCAACTCCTGACCAGCTAAGGAGAGGAGCAGATGACTCCAGGAGCCAGAGCTGGAATGCTGGGAATCTCCGTGATGTCCTTCCAGGGAACAATCTCTGCAGCCTGTACCAAGGACCCAAGGGAGTATCCCTTTCCATTGTGAAGGAGCAGGGCCCCATCCTGTGCTCTATTTTCTCATATTTTTTCAGTTAGCAGCCCACAAGTGAGATGTTCAGCCTACAGTGCCATAGAAACTGACAGATGATGTGTGTGTTGCTCAGTGACATCCAGGACCAGCCAGAGACGGTGCTGGGGAAGCCAAGCCTATAGCTGGTGAGCAGGAGGGAGCCTGTCTTTTCTCCTGGGGTCAGGCAGGGGTGGGTATCCCCAGGTAAAGCACAATGGGTATAAACTCTTGAAAAGAACGGTGTCTAACTCTACTCTGTGGAGATATAAACCAGAGAATGGCCAGGGGAGAGGGGTGCAGACAGGCATAGGTTCAGCTATGGCTCTGATGTGTTCTGACTCTGGGACCTTGAGTGACTTTAACTCTCAGCCTCAGTTTCTCTATCTGTGATATGTACATGGTATTAGTGCCATACCCATGGGGCTATTGCAGGCAGTGTATATGGGAGGCACCTGCCACAGTGCCTGGATGTAATAAGATCTCAGTGAATTTGGCTTTTGTTATTACTGTTACATTTGATTGGCACCTCATTATTATTTAGTAGTTGTTATATTTCACATCTAGTGTGCCCAAGAGCCTATTAGCATAGAGGTAAGGCTCTAGAACCAGATTGCCTTTGTTTGAATCACAGCTCTGCCAGTTTACAGCTGTCTGACCTTGAACAAGTTAATTAACCTTGCTGGGTCTTGCTTTTCTCTTCTGTAAAATGAGTATGAAGTGATTAAAAGTACGTAAAACAAACTATGGGTAGCAGGCTAAGCCCAGCCCACCATTTGTTTTTGTAAATAAAATTATATGGGAACATGGCCACACTTACTCATTTATGTCCTGTCTGTAGCTGTTTTTCTGCTACAACAGCAGAGATGAGTAATTGTGACAGAGACCGTATGGCCCGCAAATCCTAAAATAAAATCCCAAAATATTTACTATCTGACCCTTTACAGAAAAAGTTCTCTGACCTGTGGTTGTAAAGGGTTTAAAGAGTGCGTGGCATAGAGTAGATGCTAGGTCAGTGTTTGCTATCGCCCCTGTTGTCCCTTTATCACTATGGCCCCTGGACTCTCACATGAGTCTTGTAAAGTAGGGACATGCAGGTCACAGTCACCCCCCCCTTATTATAGGCAGGGCTTCTGGGACCTAAGTGACCCACCCAAGGTGGGCCAGGCCTAAAACCTAGTGCAGGGTTCACTTGGCTAGTGGCCCCGCATCAGTGCCATCTGCCTGGCTCACTCCATGGATTCCTAAGGCTGGGGACAGCTCTATCTCTTTATGTGCCCTTGTCCCTGAGGCTCACACAGCACCTCACCCAGTGCCCAGCCCTGGTCTGTGTCTGTGGAATTCACCTGTCTTCGGTCCCCAGCACTGAGTGCTCCATGCAGAGACATTTCCAACCTGGCGGTTCACCTTGCAGCCACTGGAGTGGGAGGTCTGGCTCATGACCAGGGCAGAGACTCGTGTCCCACCCGCAGCACTGGGTCATGACAGGCACAGCTGAGGCCTTCTCTCCACCCGAGACTGCTAGTCAGGATTGAAGGCGCAAGTGGCGACCCTGATCTCTGGGTGGGGCTTCCTGGTTTGCGGGACACTTTCACACCCATGATCTCATTAGAGCAGTGATGTTCAACCCGTGTGCCCTAAGAGGATCTTAGGTGTGCTGTGACAAATTTTAAAGGTCATTAATTAGATTATTTTCTAAAGAAGTTCAAAGTATATTCTTTTTTTTACTTTTTTTTCTTTTTGATTAATATAATTTAAGTGTGATGCAGAAGTTTAGCTATAGATAGGTTCAAGTGTGCCATGAGATAAAAAAGATCGAAAAACACTGCCTTAGCGCCTCACAGAAGCTGCTTGGGGGGACAAAGTAGGTGACAGGCTGCACGTTAGCTGAGGCTGACAGGGACCTGGTGGGGTCCTGGTCTTCCAGCTCTATTCAGCCGTTTCCTCCCTCCCCCTGCTAGTCCTGCCACCTGATGACTGTGACAATGCCAGTCCCGTGCCCCTGGTCACTCGTTCCACTGTCTGTGACCCTTACTGTCCAATATTTCTTTTTTGGCTATAATGGATATTCTGTACACTTTGGGGGTTAGTTCTCTGGAGAGATGAAGACAAGCTACTCAGAATAACAACTCTACTTTTTGGTCTCTGGCCTTGAAGCTGTTCCTCTCCCTAACCAGGCCCGGCTAGCTTCTCTGTCCTTTACAGTTTGCTGGAAAAGAGGCGATCCCATCCACCATGGTGACTGCTACCATCCCCTGCACTTAGTGCAACTCTCAGGGTGATGCAGAAGGAGGGACAGCTGGTTCCGAGGCAGCTTAGCTCATTGGGTCATGTCACTTCGGGAAGACCTGCGTTTGGGGGAAGGCAGTGTATTTGTGTGACTACTCCTTGGTCATTTAACTTCTATCTCATCAATATCCAGAGAGTGAAGAATAATTCCTGACAGCTTCTGAAGTGCATGGGAGAAAATGGAACACATTGTAGTCATACTAAGGTTGTGGGGTGAAGGGCACGGGGAAGTTGAGTTGGGGTGGAGGATGTGGTTCATTTGACTGTGTTCAGCACATGGTTAGCCGGTTGATGGCTAGTCAGAGCTACCTCCAGCTTTCTAGTATAACCACAGAGAAGGACACAGCTGAACTGTGTTGAAACTCTCCCCCCCCCGCCCTTTGTAATGAAAATACAGTACTATAGGGGAAGAAATAGCTCCTATGAAATTGTAGGCAGACGTTTCAAACCAGGGAGGTAGGTCAGCGGAGCCACTAGCAAGCCACCAGATGCCCTGGAGGTCAACCAGATGGACTGCCACAGCCCCTAGGTTCCCCATCACCAACAGTCGGGTTCTTCTAGGCATTGCGATTGCCCTGTAACCAAACCCAGCCCTGTCCCTTGGGAATGAATTTACATAACTTCTGGTGGGTAGAAAAATTAATTGCTTTATAACCGAAACACCCTTTGGGTTATGTGGCTCTCTTGGACAAATAATCAGAAACAGCTGTCCCACATATCTCCAGAGAATGGAATCTTCTTAGCCTTCACGAAGTGAAACACTTAGAACCGAATGAGGCTGGGGTGAGAGGTGGGGCTGAGAATGGGCTCCTGGCACCTCCTCTGATCGAACTTAAATCACTTCCTTGCTCTGGCCTTGACTTTCTGCATCTGCTAAGCAGGGCTAATGAAATCTGTTTCTTACTGCAAGTCTACACCATGAAAATTTATTCTGTCTTCTGCAGCAGGCTTAGGCAAAGTGGCCAGCCACATAAAACAGCTTGAATCCTTGAGCATGGTGGATGGAGGTTGTTTAATGAGTGAAGCTGTGTCACCCACTCCATGTCTTTCCTACTATTAAAATTTTTATTGTTATTTGTAAAGTATCCATTGGAGTTCAGAAAAAAGCCTGCATGCCACTAAATTGTGTCGGCTCAGCTCCTGCTGCAGTTGAAATGAGCACTATAACCCCAATTAATAACGATTTTTTTTCCACCAGAGATGGCTGCTGGCATGAATGTATTATCTGCTGGGGACTCTTGGGGGCTTTCTCCTAGTGTGTAAATATTCAGTTTGCCTATAAGAAAAAGTCCAAAAAAGGGCTGGTTTGTACAAGGTGACCTCTGTGACCCGGCCACAGTCAAGGGCCTCTTCAAATCATTAGCTCTGATAAGATACACAAACATTTAGGTCTCCCGGATGGTCTGGGAAGAGGATACAGAGGGAGGGCAAAGCGCTGAGTAGGAGGTGGAAGGGGACGGAAGAGAAGAAACCAAACAGCTGAGAGCTGAGGGCTTGGGGAGCGCTGGAGCAGGGTTGGAGCTGCTGGGTGATTCATCGCTCATCTTGTGTACAGCCTTTGCTATCCATCAAGACGCAGGGACAGGAGCTATGTGCTTTGAATGTCAAGGTTGTCTCTGCAGGTGGTAGAGGCTGGTCCCACTAGAGTGTTTAGGTTCTACATAGAGCAAATACCAGATCAGAAAGGTGTTTGTATAGGGACAGCTGTATGTTCTATTTACAGACCTGTTAAGTCAAACTCTGTGTTTATTTTTTTCTAAGCTCCTACTTTTCCCTATTTTTTACTTCTTGGACCTTCCCAAGGCTTCCCATGTCATTTCTTAAAGGATGGCCCTTTGCTTGGTTTATGGGTTAGCCTACTTTTCACCCTCCCTATGCACTTGAGTCAGCTTGAAAACTTGGAAGACCACCCCTACTTCCCAAGAGGAGTACCACTACTGGTTGACTTAGCAGGAGCAGGGGAAGGAGGGGCTCCCACTTACATCCCCATAGGTGAGAGAGGAACATTTCCTGCTGCTTCTTATCTGCACATGCTTTTGTCTCCAGGAGAGGAGAAGTGAAGTATCTGATGGGTGACTTTGGCTTACCTCCTCTGCGACTTTCTTTTAAATGCATTTACCTTTAAAAAAGGGCTTCTAAGTTCCTAGGGCTGGCTCTGGTTCTGTGGGGAAAAAATACAGTGGTTCCACTTTTGGGCTAAGTAGGTAGAATTATGCGTGAAATATTAGGAAGCTCCTTAAAGCCTATCTAAGCACTTTGTCTATTTTAGAATTTGTTCATAATAAAACTTTCAGCGTGATTTCAATCTGTGCACTTTCTTTATCTTCCTTCTTAATTGGTTTTGAGCTTGTAAGGGTCAGAAAGGGCTGTTATTTGTGGGCCACCACCCACAGCCCAGAACTCCTCGGTCGTTGCCTAATGCACATGGAAGGCTCTCTGAGAAGCCCTGGGTGCAGTGGAGACAGACCACACCTGTGGACCCTTTTATCCCCCCAGAGTGCTTCTTGGAAGTCATTGGAACCTGCGTCTCTGGCTCCTCTTTTTAAAGAATATCTGTTGTAGAAATGATATTATTTTCCTCTTTCTTTCTCTCTGAAATATTAATGATAGCTGCCTGACAGGATGGTGTTGAGCCTTAGATGACACAGTGACACACACACGTAGTAGGTAGTCTCTAAATGCCAGAGCCTGCCTCTCCCATGCGTCCTGTGGCTACCATGTCGTCATCAGATAGCAGTTGCTGCCAGGAAGTTCATTCTGATGTGCAGAGCGTGCCCCTCTTGTTGCAATTGCGAACCGTTTCTTTCATCTGAGAGGGAGCAGTTTATAAGCTTTATACATGATGGAGAAAACCTTCTATCTCAGAGGCCTGATTTATGGGATCCTTTGGGAGAAAACTTTGACACCAAGAGACAAATGAGGGCTGCGTGCCGAGTGGGAGAACCAGTGGCAGAGCTTGGTCATTGGCAGACCTGAGGGCATGATTGTGAGCTGTGAAGTTGTCATTGGTCCACCCCACCTGGGCATTTCCGAGTTCATCTGTGCCTTACAGCAAGAAGTAACACAGTCCAGAAGAACTCGCCACGCAAAAGCAACTCATTTCCCTGGAGCTTTACTGTATGTGCACAACGCTGTGCCTACCACTCTGGGGCCTCTAAATGGGGCCAGCCACCTTCCAGTGGTGCACAGGTGGGGGTGGGGAGCTGCAGTGCAGAAGAGCGGTTTAAGAAGACCCAATCGGTGCAGTTCTCGAGGAAACGGCTGTCTTGTTTATCTTTGTAACCTGATTGTCTAGAGAAGAGCCCTACCATTTCATTTCTTCCTTACTCGAGTGTCCCAGCATATTTTTTCCTTTAAATTCTGGATGTGAACTCTATAATCCTGCATTTTTTGAGGGCCTCTCATTCCGAGAAGGAGGTTTGGGATCTGAGAACTGTCTGACGCCCCATTGCTCTAGCGTCCTCTGTGCTTTCTGTGCTGCTGCAGCACCTGACCCAGGCCTGCCCTGGCTGCTGCTGTCGATTGCCCAGGGTCTAGGCGTCTCCTTCCCGCCGCCGCTCACCCTTGCCCTCTTTGCTGTTAGCACCTTCCTCACAGGATAGGGGAAGAGGAAAAAGACACTCAAACTACTTCATTTGTACTTGTTAAGAACTCAGAATCTACGGAAGGAGAAGTGTGCAGAGAAAGCCCCTGGGGTGATTCTGTGTGTCCCAGCCCAGCTTGAGAACTAAAGTTCCCCTTCCAAAGCCAAGAAAAACGTCTTCTATCATCTTTCTGTCCTCTCTTCACCTTGGAATTGAGGACTGGTTTGTCTGGAGGACATCCCTCTCAGAGGTCTTTTCAATGAGAGGAGGCAAAGCATAGCTTGGTTTTTCTTTTCTGGAAAAAACTTATTCCCAATGCAAAATGAAGGCGCAGCAGCCTTGCCTTAAAGCACCTGTGACCTCTCCCCCCTCACCCCCCCAGTACCTGGGAAGGTGCTTGGGCCATGTGAGAGCAATGGCTCTGGAGGTACAGACCTCATATGCTCTCCCTGGCTTTGCAGCTGATCTGCTGTGTGACCTTGGGCATGTCAGATTTCCTCTGCTCACAGTCTGCAAAATGCAGGTACAGACACTTGCTACCTATGGTTTTACTGAGGTGCTGTGAGAGCCAATGAGATCGTGGGGGGCGGAGTGCTCAGCATTCTGCCACAAAAACAAAACCTAGTTATTAGGACAGCAGAGAGTTTCCAGGAGCAGGGAGTTCTGAGAATCTCTGCAAGGCTGGCTGACTCTCCTGGGGTTGGTCCGGGGTATGAAAGGCAGGCTCCCATCCCTGAATCTGGGTCCACTTGCCGGCACCCTTGCCTGTCAGTGCCAGCAAGGAGGAAGGGCTGGCTGAGCTGTCAGGAGGTGGTGGGTACAGATGGTCTCTGGCAGAGCAAGAAGGAAGTGCCAATCAAAGGAGGTTAGTCTCCTCAATTAGAACTCGGAGCAGATGGGGCCCAGGCAGCCAGGAGGGGCTCTTCCCAGTTTACTGAGTATGTGACAGTGAGCTGATGGCCTTCAGAGAACCAGAAGGGTCACCTAGTTCATTTCCTTTCTTCAAGGAGGGGCAGTAATTAGGGTAAGTCAGACGGATGAGTATTCTGCTCATCTGACAGGTAGTGATAGTGACCTCTCCTGTGAGTTGTGCAGCATGAGTGGCCTTATGGATGTACTGTTCAACAGATAGACTCGCCCCTGCCTTCACTGATTCACAATCACATCACTTGTATGCAAGTGGTTTCTTGCCACTTGCATACAAAACCATGGCAAGGTAGGAGGAGGACTGTCATCAGTGCAAGTTCCTGCGCCCTGCCCGGAACTACCAGATCAGACTCAGGCTACTGAGGGCTGAGCCCAGCAATCTGCATTTTCAACAAGCTTCCTGGTTCAGCCCTCTGCCTGTTAAAGTTTGAGAACTGACCACCTCTCTGTAAAAGCAAAGGCTGATCGGTCCCCTCCTTGAGCACATTGGTGTCTTGAAAACGAATCACACACACAGTTCTAGCTGTTCTATCAAGTCTAGCCTATGTCTGAGCGTCTAGGCAGGCCCTTTCCCCCTTACTCTGAGGGTTGGAAAATAGCTGCTTGACTCAAGTGAATTAACGTGCTAACTGAGCTTTTATTACCTGACTAGCTTCACACTGTTCAGAAAAGAAGTAGAAAAGCTATAATCGTGGCCCCTGATGCACATGCAGGGTTCTCGAGTCAACCAGTTAGAGATGAGGCGAGGACAGTGCAAGATGACAGCCCGGTGGTGGAGCAGGGATAGAGAGGTTGCTGGAGTTGGTGCTGCAGCCACACCCTTTCAGCTGTCCTCGGAGTCCAGTCTGATGATCAGAGTCATAACCTCGTAAGGAACTTGAAGAAATAGACTGGGGAAACTCAGGAGGTCCAGTGTGGGATGTGGAAATCTGATCTAAAACCCCCACTGCTGATTCTGACGGGTGTTTCTGGGTTTGGGAACCAGGACACCATCTTTTTAAATAGTGAACAATGTTCTTGCCCACTTAGTTCAGTTCTCTCTCTTTTGGGCACAAGAACATCAATCCCTTTAGCTATTCTTCTATTACATTAGCTGTGTACCATTAAACTCTGAAATCACAGTGGCTTAACCCAACAGAAGCTTATTTATCACTCATGTGAATCCAACTGTGGAATGGGGTGACTCTGCTCTGTATTTCTAGGGGGCCCAAGGTTGTGCCGTCTTTGATGAGTCAGGCTTCCTGAGTGTTGACATCCAGAATCCAACAAGTCAGAGAGGAGAGGGCACAGAATTTTGCGATGGCGGCTGAGAACACCGGCCTTCCACTGGCCAGAGTCAGCTATGCACCAGCCCTTTCTACAAGGGAGGCAGGGAAACGTAGCAAGCTGAGTACCCAGGATGGAAGGGGCACGGGGTGTACTGAACATCTCTTCCTTCCCTTCCTTGGCACACTTCCCCTCCTCTACAACTCTTTAATCACTTTCACTTATCTCTTTTTCTCCTCCTA
>CAUYPK010098752.1:0-16231 GCA_963574355.1 Loris lydekkerianus
GGTGGAGTGCCGTGAAGTCACAGGACCCACAGCAACCTCCAGCTCTTGGGCTTCTGCGATTCTTCTGCCTCAGCCTCCCGAGCAGCTGGGACTACAGGCGCACGCCACAACACCCGGCTATTTTTTGGTTGCAGTTCGGCCGGGGTTGGGTTTGAACCCGCCACCCTCAGTATATGGGGCGGGCGCCCTACTCACTGAGCCACAGGCACCACCCAGCAGGCATGAAATTTATGGCTTATGAAAAAAAAAAAAAATTAGACATGAGCCTACATTGTGTAAGGGCCACAGTATTTTTTCTTTCTTTCTTTTTTTTTTTTTTTTTGAACTGTTAAACTGTCATTTTATTTCAACTAAGTTTAACACACTTTTAGTACTGATCGTGTGTAACACACTCTTAGATGTTATGTGAGCTAAACAAGACACAACCATGGCTGTTGTAGCATTTATAGCGTGGAGAACATGAGAACACCAACAACATTTACTACAGGAGGCAGAACAGATCGCACTAAAATACCCTTGACCTTTGAACAACACAGGTTGGAACTGAACAGGTACACTTACTCATGAATTGGTTTTCTGCCTCTGCTACCCTGGGCCCCAGTATTTTCATAGAATCCCCTTCTAGGTGTCCACACACAAAGAAAAAAAAAACAACAAACAAACAATGAACACATCCAAACTTTCCTCTACCCATGAGATGTTAAAAACTAGAAGGGCCCTTACATATTTTTCAATCCAGTTACTTTATTTCACACCTGAATACAAGGCCCACAGAGGTAAGGGAAAGTGTTCAAGGATCTAGTTAACTCTTGGCAGAGCTAAGAAAAAGAACCTGGCTGATCCTCATTTATTATGAAAAGAGATGATTAAGTGGTTTTGAAGAGAATCATCAAAAGCCATGTCCAGACCCTTAGGTTTGAATTTTCAGGAATTACACTTTAAAACCCAAGCAAAGAGCATTATCAGGGTAACCAACATGATACTGAGTGGAGAGGAGGTGTGCTCAGAGGTTACTATTCAGCAGAACTGTAATCCAGAATCATGGGGGGGGGGGGGTTTAATTGTGTTACACAGGAAGCATTTTGGAAGCTAGGTTTCAGCTCACTGGGATATTTCTTTTCAGAACCCACTTCAAGCAGGAAGTGCCTTTTCTAACCAAGAGAGGTTTAACTCCCATCTTCCTGGCAAGTCTTCCCTGGGTGAAGATGAACCTTGATCCTGCACAGTGAATGTTTATTTGCCAAAGGAGCGCTGGCAGAGAGACTTACCAGACTTACTGCCCCTCCAATACACAGTCACCTCGGGGTTCAAAAAGATCAGACGCCAAGGGCACAGTTCAAGCAGACCCAGCAAGAGAAGAGGAAGATACCAGTAAAAACCCAAACTAGGCTCTGTTCATATTGCTTGGGACTTACCCAGTTTGTTAAAGGAGATCTTCTGTGTAAAAACAGGAATGTAGGCCAGACACAGTGCCTCACACTGTAATCCCAGCACTTTGGGAGGCTGAGGCAGGAGGATTTGCTTCAGCCCAAGAGTTCAAGACCAAGACTATGGTAATACCCCCTTTTCTACAAAAAAAAAAAATTTAAAAATAGCTGGGCATACCAGTGTGCACCTTTAGTCCTAGCAACTGAGGAGGTCTGAGGCAGGAAGATCACTTGAGCCTGGGAGTTCAAGGCTGCAGTGAGCTATGATTGCACCACTATACTCCAGTCTGGGCAACAGTGCAAGACCCTATCTCTTAAAAAAGAAAAAAAAGAAAGAAAAGAAATTATGTTGCATAATTTTCATCACAGATTGTGTATTCAATCATTTTTGGCAAACAAATTTTTGGTTCTCTTTTAGATGCCTCAAATTAAAACTACTCCCAGATATACCATCAATAAACTCAGACTCCTGCTTAGCTTCAAGGCATCTCACCAGCTTGTTGAGTTAAGATTCTCACGCACAAAAAAAAAGAAAAGAAAAAAGGCAAAAACAGCTGAACAGAACCCTTATAGAATGCTGCTCTTTAAAACAGCTGAATTTTGTCGAGCTGCATCATAATGTTTTAGAAATACCTATACTGAGAGTCTACTGCATTAAAGAATAAAATATTTACTTTTTTTTTTTTTATTGTTGAGGATTCATTGAGGGTACAAGAAACCAGGTTACACTGATTGCGTTTGTTAGGTAAAGTCCCTCTAATAATTGTGTCTTGCCTCCCCAAATATTTACTTTTTATTAATAGAGAATGTTAAAAAGCCCAATTCATAGTTTTGTTCATTGCTCATCTCTGAGTCATATGCCATATTTTAGAAAATAACACACATGCACAAAATATGATTTTATATGTATAAGATATTTGAATAATTTTCGCTTTTGTTGTTCATTACTTCTATACGATGGCAATGCATTTTGTACAAATGATTGTGAAATTCTTTAGAAAGGTAACTGAACTGAAATGGAGCTCCCTCTCACCTTACACAGGATGATCTGTTACTAAATTGGGCGTGAGGATAATCACCCAAACCACCCTCCCTCAATAGCCTTATTCACACTGAAAGGCGACCAAATGACTTGGTAGCCTCCTTCACTGATTTTAAAGCTAGTAATGACTCAAGAGTAGCAATGTAATTAAACTGGAATGAAGCACTACTCTCCTCACTAATGAGGTTAAAAAATGTCTCTAGGTCTCCACGTTAGGAGCACTTAGCAAGCACTCTGCCTGGCAAAGACCCACGGCAGATCGAAGCTATGGACTAATCACACAGGCCAGAATCAAATGGACTGGAAGAATTAGGAGACTTGTAGCTCGGAGGAATGTAATTCATGCAGAAAAGCGTTGTCAGAGCAAGGCCAGGGAACCTCGTGGGAAGAAAGCAAAGTAAACAGTTCAACAAAGAAAACAAAGAAGGGCCAATAGGCTTTTCTAAAGCTTGAGTACACGGAGACTTCAGTGGGTGCCTAGGACAAAGACTTCATCAAAGAACGCCCTTGCAAAGCAAACAGACCAAGGAAGGATGTTTCTCCCCGATATACTCAGGGAACGAGGTGGACTCTACTTTTCATTATTTCTGATTCAATTTCCACAACTCCCAACTTCCAATTCTCCCTCTCCCCACAAACACAGAAGGAACAACCAACGGTACCTAAATAACTAAAAAGTCTTCTGTTTGCCTGGGTTAAAAGATGCGGAAAGGTGGTGGAGGCTAATACAAATTAAATCTGGTGCAGGAATGCATCTTTGGATTGCTCTTCAGCTTGCAGGAAAGGCCTTTAGCAGTGTATGAACCCCCTAAGTCCCTTCCACACAGCCTCCTATCCACACTGCAGGGAATGAAGGGATACATGAAATGCAGGAACGACACATATTTTGAAAACTCTCCCTCAAACAGTATATGACACCTATCACCATGTAACTGCCCAACTGGGAGAGATTCCCGCCACGGGGCCCAGGGCAGCTCTTTGCAGAAGGTTGCACCTCTGCTCAAAGCTCTAGCCCCACAATTCCCTTATTGCCAGTGGAACCTTGACTTGGACTAGTTATCCTGCAATCCATCAACTACAGGTGTGGTAGTCTTGAATGACCTTGATCAATAAAGCAAAATTGAAATACTTTAGGCTGACCTTGTTTTTCCCCTTCACTACCTTCTTTAAGGTGGAGACCAGGCGTGCTGCCTTCCACTGATAAATCCCCAGGACAGGCTTGCATCACCACAGGGAAATGGTCAGAAGTGGGTGCTGTGTGTGTACATCACACAACCAGGAACATAATGAAGAGACATAAAGTAACATAAAATACTTACTTTAAATAAATCCAACGTGGTAAGCACTATAAGCAGTAATGCAACCCAATAGAAGTCTACTATTCATCTGTTATATCCCTGAAAAATACGATATGCAAAATCAGAGTACCCTTTAGAGGTTTGATTACCTTTGTTATTGACTTGCAATTTAATTTATTTATTCATTACTTTTTTCTCACCTTCTGTAAAGTGATTCTTTTGTCTCAGCCTCCCAAGGAGCTGGAGCCACAGGCACCCACCACAACACTCTGCTATTTTCAAACATAGGTTTTTGATCTTGCTCAATGTGGTCTCGAACTCCTGAGCTCAGGCAATCCACCCACCTCGGCTTCCCAGAGTGCTAGGATTAAATGTGTGAGACACCACGCCTGGCCCTGACCTACAACTTGAAATATTTCTCTGAAAACTTTCACTAGTGTGCATAGTGGTATAAAAATTGAAAACAATGAGGACCAGGAATATGGTGATTTTGTTCTCGGGGGGAGCCAGAGATTACTTGACTAGAGGCAAGAAGCATTTTAGTAAATTAGCAATGCTTTCTTTGGATGGGGTCTTAAAAATATAAATCATATTTAAGCATCGCGGTTTGGTTTGTTCTGCAAATGAGGTAAATAATTTGACAGCTAGTCTATCCTTCCCCCCATCTCCCTCAAATGATACAGATGCTGTTCACTTATGATGAGCTTGTAAGTATTTGGATACTATTTGAATGCATTTGGAAGACTGCTGGTGGCCAGGTGCGGTGGCTCACACCTATAACCCTAGCACTCTGGGAGGCTGAGGTGGGTGGATTGCTTGAGCTCAGGCATTCAAGACCAGCTTGAGCAAGAGAAGACCCTGCCTCTACTGAAAATAGGAAAACTAGCTGGGTCCTGTGGCAGGTGCCTGTAGTCCCAGCTGCTCAGGAGGCTGAGGCTCAGGAGGATGGATCCCTTAAGCCCAAGAGTTTGAACTTGCCATGAGCTGTGATGACAGCGCCATGGCACTCTACTCAGGGCAACAGAGTGAGACTCTGTCTCAAAAAAAAAAAAAAAAAGAAGAAGAAGAAGAAGAAAGAAAGAAAATGAAAAAGAGTGCCGCTGATTCTCCTGTTCAGCAGTAGTTCTGGTCATCTACTTACTGTTCTTTTCTCTAAGTTGTCACCATAATGGCGCATCTTTTCCTCCCAGGCAGTTAGAGACAGACATTAATGTTGCCCACTCAGAAGCACCACTCATGTGCTGAGTTAACATACCCCTCTGAGGATGAGCACTTGCTACCTGGGAGTGTCTGTGGCCAAAGTAAGCACAGGGCTCTTTAGAGACAATGTACAGGTGCTGCCTAACAGCAAGAGACTCCTCACGGGAAAACCCTTTTAAAAAATACCTTAAAAAACAGAGAGAATGACTTCAGGGCAATTGCACAAACAACTGATTTTTGGCATTGGTTCAGATTTTTAGATTGGGGTGAAGCGTCTGTTCCCTGCAAAATGCTCAACTGAGAACTTTGTTTTAGTGAACCTGTATCCTCCCTGTAGTTGGATTAAGAAAGTTTTAAATATCTGTCACTTATAAACATGTAAGATGCTGCATCACCCAGAATATCAGGTGATGGGATTTTAGAAAAGCCATGGCTCTAAGGTACAGACCGTCACTGCTATCTTTCCTGGAAAGGCCCTTTCCTGCTCTGAGGCAGTTCCTGGCCTCATCCTCCCTCTATTCTTTTCTCCGTGTTTGTGCACAGGCACCAAGACAGAGAGAAAAGAGGCAGGGCCGCAGAGTCTAGCTCTCACCTTGCACTTGATGTTTTTCAAGACTAGAGTTATAAAAATGTATGTAATGTCACCAATCAGCTAGGTCAGCCCAGAAGGGAAACCCAAACCAGTAAGCCATTTAACTTGTTAACTTTTACTGGACTGGAACATAATGATGCCCATTACTGCCTTTGACAGGACTACATCAAAACTAAACAATGGCTGGGGCGGTACCTGTGGCTCAAAGGAGTAGGGTGCCAGCCCCATATGCCGGAGGTGGCGGGTTCAAACCCAGCCCCGGCCAAAACTGCAAAAAAAACAAAAAAAAAAACTAAAACTAAAACTAAACAATGGCCAAGATATTTCTTCCAAATTTCTTTCATTATACATAGTTATCTCATGAATGTTCTGAAAAAAACATCCCTACCCTACTTAGGACTCTGTGAATGAATTCCAAAACCGACCTCTTTTCTGCTATTTCCTTTTAAAAGTGTGATTAGTTTGCTCGGGTCACAGAAGATACAAATATCTAGCTAATTGGTTAGTTACTATTCAAAAAGCAAGCAGGTTCCTGGAACTCTATCTGCTACCATTTTATTTTTTGTTTTCTGCTATATGAATTTCCCCGGGGCAGGAATGAGGATGCAACAATAAGAATGAATGAATGACAGGCAGCCTGTGTCATGGTTCTTTGTTCCCCTGGGGAAAGGTCTGAAATGAACTGACTCAGTTTGCAGTGTGGCTAAAGGAAATGGCATGTCTTTGTTTAGGTGGGAAAAAAAGTGGGTTCTGTTACCTAAGTGAGGGGAGAGAGGGCCACAGAGGACAAGCTGCAGGCAGGCAGCTTAGGTTCAGACAGGACGCATCACATATAACTAGCCTCCAAGTGTCTTCTGGTTGGGACAAATTTTGTTCCATTTTCTCAAACGCAAATTTTGAAAACTAAATAAAACGATGGCAGTAAATTTCTGTTTTCTTTGAAGCCAGGCTTAACATGAGTGGAAGCATTGTCCTCAAAGAAAAAAAAGTCTGTTACAGCCCACTACCTCCCAGGCCCCCGCAACAGGTTTGACGGCAGCCTCTATAGAGTCGGCGGCTTCCGGTTCAGTGAACGTGAATGCCTCAGTCAATATCTGCTCCCGGACCGAGCTGCTGAGCGCAGCACAAAGAACACAGGAATTTCATCCAAGAAGCTGGCGCTCAGACTCTGAATATGCGCTATAATTAGGGCCTACTTTCTGTGCAACTGAGGACCGAATTCAATATTTCAGTCATTAGAAATGCTGCAAAATAGACGTGCGTATTATCCCCTGTGACTACAACTCATTTGTTGCCTGTTTGGTTCTTAATGCAAAGGAAAGTGTGGTTTGGTTGATTCGGATTCATGGTACCAGCTCATCAACATTTTACAAGTGTAGGAATTGAAATTCAACCACATTTTCATAACTCTTAGGAAGGAACTAGGTATGCAGGTGGCCGAAGGCAGTTCTTGAAAATTTAGGCAGGGTTTAAACTTTTTCCCACCCATCATGAGAAGTGATAACCTAACGATCAGACTTATTTTGTTTTTTGAACTGGCGGGATATTCAGTGGAAAACGGGAATGGCGGTAGAAAGGCATGAAAACTAAAAATACGATGCATGGTACTGCTTGAAAAAAAAAAAAAAAAGCAGAGGAAGGGGGAAAGAGTAAGGCCAGAGACGGGGTGCTACTTTGGAATGGTGAGTTGGCAAACTTTATCTTTTAGGCAGATCAGGTCATATTCTGTCAGTGTCACTCAAACATGCCTTTGCGTTCTTAATGCTGCCACAGGCAACACTGAACGCTGTATTCCAGTAAAACTTTATTGATAAAAACAGGCCCTGGGGTGTATCTGACCTACAGGCTACCGTTTGCTAATAACTGTTTAAGGTGGGCGTTCATCAAAGACCTCTCTGATAAGGGAACATTGAGCAGGGAAATGTATAAAGGAATTATAAATATGAATGAAATGTCACCAATCCAGCTAGGCCAGCCCAGGAGGAAAACCCAAACCAATAAATCATTTCACTTGTGAACTTTTACTAAACAGGAATATTATGATGTCCATTGCTGTACTGTTGTGCCTTTTACAAAGATTACATCAAAACTAAACAATGGCCCAGATTATTTTTTCAAATTTCTTTTATTATAGTTATCTAATGAACCTTCTGCAAAACATCCCTCCCTTACGTAGACTCAGCTTGGTGAGTTTCAAAACCGACCTCTCCCCTGCTATTTCCTTTGAAAGTGCGCTTAGTTTGCTAGTTTGGGTCACTGAAGATGCAAATATCTGGCTTACTGGTTACTGAGTATTCAACAGGTTAGCAAGCAGGTTCCCAGAAACACATCTACTACCTAAGTGAGGAGAGATGGCCACCTAGGAAGAGGTGCAAGCAACTTGGGTTTAGACAGGACTCATCACATAAAACTATCTTCCATGTATCTTCTGGTTGAGACAAACTGTGTTTGATTTTCTCAAATGCATATCTTGAAAAATAAATAAAATGAGAGCGCTCCAGGCACATACCCATTTTGATCTAGTCCCAGATGGCTCATACCATTTTGGGCATACTGCTATACTCACTAATCATTATTTACTTGTGTTTTAAGCAGTCTTCTCAAATGTGATTGTTCAACATTTTAACATGTAGATGAATCGCAGTTTACCCAACTATTCCTTTTGGCTGAATATGTGAACTGTCCAGTTGTTTATAGTGTCATAAATTCTGCAGCAGCAACACTGCTAAGTATCTACGTGTTTTGGCTATGGACTGGCAAATTAGGTCATCAGGTCTGAAGGACAGCTTTTTATGGCTCTTCTCCACACCACCCTATTTCTACCTTCTAAATCTGCAAAAGCCCATAACAGTCAAGGATACCAAAAACTTCCTAGCAGAATTACTAATAGTCCTTCTCACCCAGTTAGTATAAACTAGAGGGGCCATGGCTACGGTCTTCGTTTTCTCTAACAAAACATGAAAGTCCAGAGCAGGGAATGTTAAGTCCAACATTCGGCTAAAAATCATGGCACCACCTGCCTGTAAACTGTGTTTACTTCTCTGTGCTCAGGTTTCCATATCTTTAAAATGAGGCTAATAATACAAACAACTCTCTCACAGGGTTGTTGAAGCATTATCAGGGATAATTATATAAACATTTTAAAATAGTGCCTAGTCAATCTATTATTACAATAAAAGCAGTAACTGAATTTTTGTTTATTGAGTCCTAGCTTGTGGGCATGAGGTGACACACTCAGAACAAAAACAAACAAAAAACCAAGGGTGAGGCAGTAACTGAACCAGTAACGGCCCAGTGTCGTCTTTACAAATAATACTGTATTTATTTAGGAGCTACCATAAATAAAGCATGAACTCAACCTAGAAAATGCAAAGAAATATACAGTCTTTACCCTAATCTAGTTCATTTCTTTCTTTGTTTGGGGGAGGGGGCGCTGGGGAGTATGATAGTATTAGCTACAGTATTTGATGTAATTTGTGATGTAATTTATACTTTACCAGTCTCAATAATGTTTATGGCAGAGGACAAACACTAGAAGGGGAAAAAAAACTTTGTTAATTTTTTTGTTTTTTTGGGTTTTTTTGCAGTTTTTGGCCCGGGCTGGGTTTGAACCCACCACCTCCGGTACATGGGGCCAGTATCCTACTCCTTTGAGCCACAGGTGCCGTCCAAAACTTGGTTAATTTTAAATAATACTATTAAAATATTTCAAACTAGTTATGTCCCCGAACATAATTACAAGATGATAGTTTGGATATTTGTCCTCTCCAAATCTTAAGTTGAAATCTGATCCCCCATGTTGCAGGTGGGGACTAAAAGGGCTGTTTGGGTCCAGCGGGAAGATCCTGCATGAACAGGCGAGCGTCATCCTCACCATAATCCAGGAGTTCTCACTCTTCTGGTTCCTACGAGAAATGGCTGTTTAAAAAGAGCCTGGCACCTCTCTTCCTTCTCTCTTTGGCTTCCATCCTCTTACCTTCTGATGCCTGTTCCCCTCTGCCTTCTGCCACGAGTAGAAACTTCCTGATGCCTCACCAGCAGCAGACGCTGGTGCCATGCTTATTGCACAACCTGCAGAGCAGGAGCCAAACTTCCGTTCTTTACCCCAGCCTCGGGAATTCCTTTACAGCAACACCAAATGGACTGAGGCAAAAGGTTTTCGTAAATCTCCTTATTTTACTGGAGGCTCCCCTCCAAATGAAAGGAAAGAAAGCTCTATCATGCATATGGGCCCATCATAGTGTTCAGAGAGTGGCAGGACTGAAGGCTGTTTCCAAATGAACAGTGTTGGTTCCAAATGAACAGTGTAGGAGCCCCCCGTAAGCGCGGTGCCAGCCCTAGCAAGATCCCGAATTCAGGAGGGGGGCACGCAGTACTGATCTGGTCACCCACTTAATGTTTCTTTCTCTTCTCTTACAGCCTTCTCTCTGTGAGAGGAAACATATTTATTCGTGCTGCAAACTTGGCGCCTATCTCCCTGCTCTAGTCCTTAAAAGGCAGTCCTCATCGTGGGCCCAAAGCCCGGCTTACGTCCAGCGTGCTCCATTTCACAGCTAAAAGTAATGATCTGCATGTGCTTAGTCTTCTCTCGGAAGTGAAGCGAGGTAGACCAGGAACCTTGGGAAGAGCAGCTCTTCTTACTTAGGTGGGATAATCCAGAGGGTCAGGCCACTGTGGGACGAGCGACCCAGCCTCGTCAAAGCGACAAAGAGAAAAGGCTGCTACTGGGTAGAACAGAACACAAGCACTCATTTGTCCCACATCAGAAAAGACCAAGTCAGGAACATTGACAGTGAAATGCAACAGCCTCTATGTGAGCTCACTTGGGGTGCAGAGCCCATCACATACACAGCACAAGGCAAGGGCGACTCTCAGCTCAGCCGGCTGAGGATCTGTGGGGCCTGAGTTATTGTCATGTATTAATAACTGAGGACCCTGCCTTGGGAAAGAACTACAGATGTCAGCAGGAAGCAAAGGGACAATTCTGAAATTCATTCCATAGTGATCAACAAATGAGAAAACCTTATCTAGAAGGTTAAAAGACAGTATTCATAGTCCCCCCCTTCTCCCCACCCAAAGAAAAGTATAGAATGAATGAAACTGAATTGGAATTTAAAGCTACTTTATAATTTGGGTTTCTGAAAATACACCGTGTCTAATTTTAAAAGGAAATGAGCTGTAACACTAAAAATGCAGGAGAAAAGATACTTTCTTCATTCCAGTGAAAAGCAGTCACTCGAAAAGACAGGTGTATTCTGGGGTAGGGACTGAAACATGCCAATTATCTAATTTTCCAAGTGAAATTTCAAAAACTAGTAGCGATGTTTAACCTGAAGGGCATCATTCATTCTCATACACAACAGTGCCTCCCCGAGTGACACAAGAACACAGCCCTGGTGTCCGCAACATACGGCAGGTTACGTCCACACAGGAGACCAGGAAGTAGAAACACACACGCAGAATTACTGCCTCAATTATATATGATACGGATTAGCATTGTTATTAATGCTTATGGTAACCTCAGTAAGAAAGGGTGGACTCTAATATTTTCTCTAAAACCTTATACTTTTTTTTTATTTTTGAGATACAGCCTCAAAAGCTTTCACCCTGGGTAGAGTGCTATTGTGTCACAGCTCACAGCAACCTCTAACTCCTGGGCTCAAGCAATTCTCCTGCCTCCACCTCCCAAGTAGCTGGGACTACAGGCACCTGCCACAACGCCCGCTATTTTTTGGTTGCAGCCGTCATTGTCGTTTGGCAGGCCCAGGCTGGATTTGAACCCACCAGCTCAGGTGTATACGGCTGGCGCCTTAGCCACTTGAGCCACAGACACGGAGCCAAAACCTTGTACTTTTTGTTAGCTGGCTTAACAAGCATAGGATCTGTGTTCACAGTAAATGCCTTGAGAGAGACAGAGGAGGGCAAAAAAACTCCAATTGTCTATATACTGAGCATTAAGTCCTGGTGAATTCAGTGAGGGATAACTTTCAGAAGAAAAGGGAAGATTCCTCACATCCTATGTTTCTTAATTTTCCTACTCTTTGAATTAAATAACCACAGGCCAAGAATCTTCCAACCTTTACGTGACAACTCGGGGAAGGTGACACTTACATTCCACATCCTTCTTATAAGTTCTTAATCTAAAGGCATGATGTTAAGTTAGAAAAGGAAATACTCATAAATTCTAATATTATTTCCAGTCCTGTATTTGAATCAATTTAAGTTCCTATACTTTATCTACAATACCTAACCACCAGCCGGGCAACACTATGAGCTTAAGTAGAGTACACACACTAAAGGCATTCCATTTAACAAACTGGGTTCTTTAACACAAACTGACGTATTTCCGTACATATTTATGAGGCTTAGTGGTTATTATTAGGCTGTAATTGCAGTTGTTCTAACACCTAATAAGCCATGGTTGGAAAAACAAAGGCAGGTTAATTTGTGATTTCCTCTACTCATTCAGAGGCAAATTAAGTGTCAAACAGCTAATACAGAACATATTTCATTTTATGAGATTTTAATTTAATTCTGCACCATATCGTTGATGCCTTAATATAGGGTGGTTTATCTAAAAAGAGGAGCAATTTATAAACCTCTTACAATAGAATCCTTAATGATAGGATATGATAGCATAATTATCGGAGCGCCTGCCCTCCTTCTGAACACAGACCTGTCTGCATTTCCATCATCTCAAATCCTTGTTTTTAAAAGACTTGCAATTTAATTTTTAAAGGTGGCACCAGAAGAACAATTGTGTGTACAAAATAATGAGACTATCCCCAAATTTTGTCATTTTATAATTAAAAATATTTATTCTAAAAACTTCATAAGCACACTTGATCTCTTTTTGTTATAAGACAATTATATAGCATTTGGAATTCAAGTTCTAGATTAGATGAAATCATTTTATTTTTTCTGGGTTATTGCTGTATCCCTTAGCAAAGATATGCTTTTAAGGTTTCCGTTACAGAGCCACATTTGCCTAGATTTCCCTCCTCTTCCAAGAAGATCACAGGCATCTACTTATCACACCTGGGAAGCTACAGACGCAGCCCAGGGACTCATAATTCAATGAGGCCAGAACAGAAATGCCCAGTATTTTTCACACTCCCAGCTGCCTCACAT
Source organism: Loris lydekkerianus (assembly GCA_963574355.1). Lineage (NCBI taxonomy): Eukaryota > Metazoa > Chordata > Mammalia > Primates > Lorisidae > Loris > Loris lydekkerianus. Next base: position 12,691 of record CAUYPK010098752.1, read on the forward strand.
GCTAACCCTAAGCATTTGTGTAGAGTTCTAGCTTTACAGAGTGCTCAGAAAATGAACATTATTTCACCGAACTCCTCCTACAGTCTGAAGAGTTGGATATGGTAGAAAGCTTCATTTCCACCTAATAAAACTAACGCATGTGACACACACAAGGAAAGCTGCCAGAGTTCACAGCCCAAGTGGGTGGCAAGGTCAGAGCAGGAATTCAAGACTGCTCCTGCACCATCTCCCCAACCAACACAGTGCCGGGCCACGTGCTGGGCGAGGCCCACAAAACCAGCAGAAGGCAATGACCACTAACAACATAGGATAAAAGCAAGAGATAAAAGCATGAAAATAAAGGGGCACACAGGTGCTAAGAAACACAGCCAGCAAAGGTAAGACTTAAGTCAAGCCTTGAGGATAAATGCCGGCAGGAGCCCGCTATGCAGAGAGGGAAGGCCAGTAAAGGGGTGCAGAGAGAATGTCATGGCCCAATAGGATAGCGGTGTGACTCACTTCATGAGTTTAGGGTCCACCCCATGCCCTGCTGGACGTACCTAGCAGTACCTAGACGCCCCCAGACCTGTTTTTCCCTCCCAGGACCTTCTGAGACTTCTCTTTTGAGGCTTAGAACTATCGACCAGTCTCAAATTATGAATCTTTGATAACTATACATTTATTTAGAATGCTAGTAAAAAAATTTAGTCAGTTGCTCTTAAAATATCCTAAAGTTTGACTGAGAAAGCAGGGCATATGAAAATCCATAGAAACCCCAGCTCAACAGTAACACCTGAACTGCAGCTCTCCCCACCTGCCCCACCTACAGGATTCTCCAAACCTGACCTGCCTTATCCTGGCAGGATGAAGGGGGCTTGTTAGCACCATGAGTCAATGTAGGAACAGCAATCAGGGCCCAGAACACACAGCGGTAGATGGATGGATGGATGGATGGATCAGGGTTTGCTGTTATTACAGTCTGCCAAAGAACCATGATTTGAGGCTTTTACTGATAAATTAACATTTGAATTTAATTACAAGGCAAACTATAATGAATCCAGAGGAAACAGTTCAGTCTATTATGGAAAGTCATTTTTAAGAATTTCTCTAGAACATGACTTTTGAAAGAGGGAAGAACTCCAAAATTCCACAGAAAATGTGATTTGAATCCCCACATCACACAGACTGAAGTCTGGGAAGAATCAGCCAACCATGTCTCCAAGGCCTATGTGGCCCCTGCGTGCTCTGTACTGATAGCCATGTGGCCCCATCTGTCCCATAAAACCTCTGTATAACAGGGTGAGTTACATGTCATGTTCCAGGCCCAATCTGGAATTTCCTTCCCTTTGTATAGGGAATTTTAAATTGGCCTCTTGGTTTTATTTAAGTGTATTTTTAGCAGGCTTCAGCACCCTGTAAATACTTATTTGCGCTCCAGTGAAAAGTCAGAGAATAAGTCACAAGTTTCTGCATTCTCTCTCTATAAATACCCACTTCTCCGTTAATGCTCAGAGAAGTCTGCAACACAGATTTATTACCTAGCTCCAGGCAAATCTGCGCTGAAATTACAATTCAGTAATGGGAGATGGATCCAAAAAACTGTTGGTAAAATATTGTATGTGTACTTAGGCATGTAGTTAGGATTGTTAATATCAATTAATTCTGTTCACAGAGGAGGACTTGTTTTAAAACAACTTCATTTTTCTTTGGCATAATATGTAATTACACAGCTGTAACTAATAGCCGTGGAGATGCAATCTACCATCTAAATAACCAGCATTATTCTTCAAAGTATTATTTTTGCTTTTCTAACTTTACTGTCTCAGAATGAAAGGTGATTATTAGATATGACTAAATATATATATCAAGGCCATTAGCAAGGGACAGCCCCTCCCAGAGAGTGGCTCCAATTATTATAGTACATGAGGGTTTCCTGGACACCAGCACAAAATAATACTGTTTAGGTTTGTGATCCACTGTGCCTTACTCCCTCCAAACCAAGTAAGACGGTATTTATTTCCACAAGAATTTTTTTGCTTTCCTAATGTATGTTATCACCACTATTTTTTCCTTTTATCTTTGTGTAAACCATGTACTCGATCACATTTGCTATTTTGTTTGGGTGACACTCTCATCAATCAAGTGACTGTTGGTGAATGTACCATAGGGGCCATGACAACTTAGCATAAAAATTTCATTATGATTCATTGTGATCCCCAGAACAGGACTTTCATGTAACAGAAATTACAGCATGAAAAACTTTGAACCCAACATAGACCAAATACGTATTCTGAGCGGTAAGTTTCCATTAGACTTTTACTTTTTAATGTTGTAGTTACAGCCCACAGAACGCACGTCAGCAAAATATATAGGAAATACTTGCCAGCTACCTAGTGTGACAGGCATTCCTCAGAAAGCAGCAGGGATTTGCTTCAGTGAATCCGGGAACAGAAAGGCTTGCTATATTTCAAAAGTAAATCTTATACTTCTATCACATCTTCAGAGCCCGGCAGACGTGCCATTAACACGAAGTCCTGAGATAGGACAGACCGAAATTTTGTTGCATTTCGTTAATAAGTCAAGTTTTAATACTTACACGTGCAGGGGGGGAATAGGAGACGGATCATAATGGTAGCGGCCTTCATGATGTCTTGCATCAATTGGTACAGGAGGATGGAAGGCAGGAAAAAGATGTGGAGGATCTGAAAAGAAAAACAATCCAACCTGCATCAAATCACCTAGAAACAGCATGCAGTGTGTGAAGCAATACCGCTACCCTCCCCTCCCTCCAGAGCCCGGATCTCCTAATAACAAGGCCATGTGGGGTACTGCAGAAGTAGGAAGGGGTGAATCGTTCCTGCACCTGCCTGAGGAAGGAGAGCCTAGGACTGCAACTAAAACCCAGGCAGGAAACCAAGGAACAGAGAAACAGCACAGCTGCCTACCCTGGAAGAAAGGCCAGCCAAGGGAGAGGGGCTGAAGCGAGCCACAAAACGAAGTGAAGAGGCTCTAACACCTTCACATGAAAAAAAATTACATTTCAAGTAAATTAGACAAAGCCATTGCAATAAACATACTAGCTTCATTCCTCCCATGCCTTTTAGGATGTCCTTTTAAAAGGACCTGCTAGAATCCATGGCCGATACAGACACACACACAGGCACGTATACACATACACACTTAAAAATATATCTTTTTTCTTTATTTTTTATTGTTGGGGATTCATTGAGGGTACAATAAACCAGGTTACACTGATTGCATCTTTTTAGGTAAAGTCCCTCTTACAGTCGTGTCTTGCGCCCAAAAGGTGTGGCACACACCAAAGCCCCACTCCCCTCCCTCCTTCCCTCTCTTTGCTCTTCCTTTCTGATTTCATTTCCTTTTTTTTTTTTTAAGCAGGAACTCAACTTTATTGCATCAAGCAGCCACTTATATAGAGCGTGGGGAAGGGGCGGGGAAAGAAGGCGGGGGATGAGGTGCGTGACAGGGTTGGGCCAATGGCATAAAAATATTTTAAATATACACCCCCCCCCCCTTCTTGCCTTAGGGTAGACCTCCACAG
>CAUYPK010098755.1:0-35143 GCA_963574355.1 Loris lydekkerianus
GTGCCCATCAACCCACGAATGGACTAGCAAATTGTGGTACATGTATACCATGGAATATTATGCAGCCTTAAAGAAAGATGGAGACTTTACCTCTTTCATGTTTACATGGATGGAGCTGGAACATATTCTTCTTAGCAAAGTATAATATCTCAGGAACGGAAGAAAATTTATCCAATGTACGGAGCTCTACTATGAAGCTAAATTATAACTTTCACATGAAGGCTATAACCCAACTATAGCACAAGACTATGAGGAAAGGGCCAAGGAAGGGGAAGGGAGGGTAACGGGTGGGGACACAACTACAGTACATCTTAGAATGGGTACAGGCAAAACTTACTAAAGGCAGAATGCAAATGTCTACATACATTAACTAAGAAAATGCCATAAAGGCTATGTTGAACAGTTTGATGAGAATATTTCAGATTGTATATGAAACCAGCACATTGTACCCCTTGATTGCACTAATGTACACAGCTATGATTTAACAATTAAGAAAAAAAGATTTTGAGAAGCAAATAATCAGCAAAATCCATGAACTGTTCAGGTGATACATACATAATATAGCAAAATTTTTTCAAAAAAATAATCATTAGCAAACTAAAATCTATCTTTCTTCACAAGCAGAGAAGTGAGAAGAAATATTTGATTTTATTCTTCTAGTGCAACAAAGAAGACAAGTAAAACCATTGACTTTAACATTTAAAAATTCTAAACATTCATTCCTTGCTACAAAGTGAAGTGGGCTAGTGAAACTTTGAAATATAAACCCAATACCAAAAAGTTCTTTCATATTGGTCAGTGAGAAGTGCTAATTAACACTAAAGTTTTAGATCATTACAACTTTTAAATTTGTTTTCAGTAATAATAAATTCTTCAGTTATATGAAGGCTTTTTATGTGAAAGATTTAGAGCAATGACTTTTCATGTCCACTAGGGATGACAGAAGAGCTCATGGTCTTAAAGAAAATCCGTAAGGGTTTAGCATTTACGTAATTAAATCATCCCAAAGACAGGTCTAGGGTGTAATAATGACTAATGGGAGAAAAAAACAACATGAAGTGGTCATTCTGAAGAATCTCTAAATTTTCTTAGGGTGTGACTCAAGTTTGGCATGGTTCCATAGTCTGCTGACATCAGTCAGGACTTAAGAAAAATTATTCAAAAGCAGGAAGAAAGGCAAAAGGATGATTGCATGTCTTTTCAATGTTAGTGGAAGATTGCCTAAAAGGCTCAGACAAGCAGATGCATATTATTTTATTTACTATTGATGAGGGCACAGATACTTGGAAGTTACTCATCAACTTGCAAGTTTTGGTCCAGTAGAAGCAAATTATTTCTGCCAGGTAGAGATGATCTCAAGATAATCTCTGTGGTTTTATTTCCTGGCAGGATACTAACTGGTCTTATGTCTAAGTGGTCTTGAGCAAACTTATTTTAATATCCTTTTTCTGCCTGTATAAACCCATTTCTTGAATTCTATCCTTGAAGCAGCCTTACTCTTGCTGTTTCCCTCATTAACAAATTAACTAAATCTTTGATTTGTTCTTATTCTAACTTTATACAAGAGTCCTGATTTTAATGTTTTAAGAATTATGCTTTAACACTGGGGAATCAAGAGCACTGATTTTCTGGCAAATTGGATGTGTGTATATGTGTTGGAATAGGAGGAGAGTAGTATACTATTATGTGTGTGTGTGTGTGTGTGTGTGTGTGTGTGTGTGTATTGATAGTTTGTTATCAAAACAAACAAATATACAATCCTGTTTATTGTATTTATATTTCTTGTCATTGTAGAAGTCAAATATGACTTGAGTATTACAATTTTAATGCACTTTTTTCCTTTCTTAATGTGTATATATTTTTCGGCACCCTTTGTATGCACATTTAGGATTGTAAGAAACAGAAATACCCAAAATGGACACGTACATGTGTGTGGATGCATGGAAACAGATGATCTCAGGGTAGAGAAGAAGGTAATGGGAGGCAAATGACAACAACAGCAACAAAAAAAGAATGAATGAAAGAAAAAAACTCCCTCACAGGTGTGATTTTTGCCCCTTAATATAAAATTACATTTTTATGCACATGCATAAATTTTTAAAATGTATGAACACATACACACTCGTAGAGCTGCTCAAGATACATATATATAGTCAAGTGAAAAAGACACAAACAGCAGGGAAAAGAGTGTAAAGTGTATATAATATGATCCAATTCTGGAGTAAACAGATAAATATGTTGTACACACATATTCATGGGGTTTGTGATAACGGGAAGTTATTCAAGGGGACCTTAGAAGCCTATTGACACTGGATACCTTAGGTGGGTGGATGGAGAGGAAAGATAATCAGTCTTCACTGAAAACATTTTTATTCTATCAATTCTGTTAGTAAAAAAGTATAAATTTGCTGAAAAATATAAAATAAAAGTTTAAAATTTTTATATGTCTATATAGAAATGTTTCTTTAAATAAAAATAACTCAGTAGTCATTAGAACAAGACTCATCGTTGCCCTGCAGCAAGCTAGCACTGACTCAGAGCTCCAAGTTACATAGCTTTTCCTAGCTGTGAATTACTTGAGTAAAAATGAAATAGAAAAGTTAGCTTTTATATTTGGTATTGCCTGAAGTCCCAAATAATAAATTTTAGAGAAAATGAACACATTGATTACTAATATGTTAAGTCATGGGTGTGAATAGAACACAGAACTAAAATTAAAAAAATTATTATAGCATTCCTTTACACCTGCATGTTAAGTGGAGCCTGTCATAGTTTCATTTACTATTTTACCCACATATCCATAATACAATCTAGTTTCCCTCAGATTAAAGGGTTAAAACTAAGGATGAACAGATGCTGCTGGTAATTTCAATACCAACACCCAAGTTCCAGATGTCTCCTCTTAGATACATGCCAAAATTAAATACAGATTTCATTAAAACTTACAAGCTATTCTTTAACCTGCGAGCATTTCTAGTCCTCACTGATCAGGGTGCCCATCTTTATTCTGCCTCATACCAGTCATCCACGTATAGCAGCGCTCTCCATTCACCCAGTTATTAAACCCTCAACAGTTAAATCCAAGACTCAAACTTTGAGAGCTATGGGGTATTTTTTTTTTCTTTTTTACTAATTCTTCTCAAAATCTTCCAATTCATTTTCCATTTTCTGGTGGGAAAAGAGAAACCAATTTTCTGCCAAAACTGTTCCATATTGGATACTAAACGAAGTCAGGTAGCAGCTGTCCAATCTAAACTTTAGTGGATAATTAGCAAATCCAATATCCAAAAGAAATAGGTAATTGTTGTGATTCATGAATTTGTTGCCAGGGCAGATACTTTGGAGCTTGCATATCTTTCCCTAAAGAGGGAAGCTACCTAGAGCTTTGAGTGGTAAAAAGCTGTTTTCTCCCTATTTAGAAAGAATTGCTGTTTACTTTGGGGATGTTCTTGGCATTTCAGTATTTTTTTCCCTTGCTCTCTCTTCTTCAATTTTTTCTTAGTGCTGTTCAGAAAAGCTATAAAGTATGAACATTTTACTGAGGGAGAAATTCCAACTGTCTGTCATTGCTTTGACTCATCAGAGTCTGGGAGGACGCTGTGGACCTGTGTAATTTGCAAAGGGTACTCACTAGCACATTAGGATGTCATAACACAAAGTAAAAACATTTTGTCTATTTGAGGTTTATTGAAGGTAAGTTTTTCCAAAAGAGAGAAAGCTAACAAAGCACTCCTCCCAAAGATTAAAAAAAAAAAAAAAGTTTCCATCCTGCTTTCAGATGTTCATGCTCCCCATCTACCCGTTCTTTGCTTTCTCACACAGGCCCTGTTTTCTTGACATAATCTTCCTTCTCTCCTGACACTCACTCCTCTCTTTCTCACTCCTCCTAAGCCCTGATACTCCCTTTTCCTGTAAGACACTCTTCTTTTATGCTCTGATAAATGACTCTGTGTGTGTTTATCTTTACAAACACCCTTTTCATACTTCTTGTGCATTCTGGTCAGACCCAAATATGACTATGAGAAGATTTTATACAAATTTCAGACTGCCTGGAAAAGAACCTTGGTGTCCAGGTTTGAGGGTGTTTCTCTCACCTAGAGATACTTCTGGAGCTCTGGAGAGCTCCCTCTTCAGTATCACATCCTGTTCTCTAGAGGAATTTCACATTGCTTGAAGTTCAAAGCCATTAAAGAAATAATCTTCTGTTTTGTTTTCCCTTCTCCTAAAACTGACATAATTTTTAATGTCTTGTTTTCCCTTCTCCTAAAACTGACATAATTTTTAATGTCTTGGTAAAGGCAAGTTACATAATGTGTGTGAAGAAATAGGGCATGGAGAAAGGGTAGCTTGGATGACGTGAGTGATTCAAAAATAGTGGAAGAGAGAACAGACATTTAAAAAAAATACAGCCTTGTGTCTTCAATGAACAGATATTTTAAAATCCCTAATACTATGTTTGTGTTAGTAGAGTCCAAAAGATAAAGAAAATTATGAAAATTATATGCCAAAATAGAAAAATTATCATATTAAATAGAAGCTAGTAAAAAGATATTGTAAATCAAATGGACATTTTAGTTGTACAGTTACCAAAATTACTATATTTGCTTTTCTTCATGTTTGAAGATATTCCCAGTAGAAAATTGGGTACTCTTAGGTAAGAACAAGAATAGTAACAGTGAAGCATCTAACATGTATTAAATGCTTACTACGTGCAAGGAATTACTTTTTTCTTAGCTTTTTATTTTGACAAAAATTTAAAGTTACAAAAGATTTTGGGGGAAAAAACCATGTTACACAACTTCCAGGTTATAGTAAACTTATAGTAAGGTCAAAACATCTTAGCAAGTAATACAAGCTCTTCTCTTATGGAGAATTATTTCTTTAGCTTTGCATTTTGAATGGAATATTCAGATTAATAATACCTTGAAGGTATGGTCTATAGAAGAAAAAGTCAAGGAAGAAAAAAGAAAAGGGAGAGAGAGGCAGAGAGAATTTAGGTAAGTATTTTAAAAATAAGCATGTCCAATGTTCAATTTTAACTTGCTTGGCTAAAATAGGCTTTTGTGTTAGCTTAACAGGGACAGGCCAAAGGCTGCCATCTTCCCTTGAGACACTGAAAGAAAGTGGACTTTAGAGCTAGAGTCCTGAGCTTCAGTCTTGTATTCCAGGTCTTACTCAAGTTCTCACTGATCACGTTCTCAGTGACTAGGTTGCTTAGCTTCTCTACTTCTGTTTCTGCATCTTCTGTTTCCTTAGATCTGTACACATGGAATCACCTGCCACCACAATTCTTATAAGTGACATGAAGCACTGCTACCACCTGCTAGGTGTTCAGTAAATATTAATTCCCTTTCTATTCTGTTGTGAATAGGAGCCCTGTGAAGGGTTTATTTTGGGGATGTGGAGTCAGGTGAAACTGTTGGAGGAGTATGTGAATTAAGTTCTTTATAAGGACTTTCATGTTTTAAAAGTATAAAAAAGCAATCCATCAAAATTTAGTGCTGGAACCTGTCTTATAAATTATTACAGTAATTAACAGAAAATAGTAACATTAGTGTATAAACCAAATTATATATATATATATGTTATCTATATGTTACTTTTATATTTTTATTGATTTATTTTTGAAACAATAATGACAGAGTCTCACTCTGTCACCCAGGCTAGAGTGCTGTGTTATCAGCATAGCTCACTGCAATCTCAAACTCCTGGGTTCAAATGATCCTGCTCAGCCTCTCGAGTAGCTGGTACTGTAGATGCTCATCACCACACCTGGTTAATTTTTCTATTTTTAGTAGAGACAGGGTTTTGCTGCTATTCAAGCCAGTCTTGAGTTCTTGGCCTCAAGTGATCCTCTTCTGTTTGTCTCCCAAAGTGCTACTAATATCAGCATGTGCCATTGCACCTGGCCCTATATATTATTTTCTTTATTATTATTTTCCTAACTTTTTATTCTGAAAAATTTTAAGTCCACAGAAAAGTTGACCAAGAAGTACCACTGATTTATATGTCCTTATATATTTTTCTAGACCAGGTATCCTCAAACTTTTTAAACAGGAGGCCAGTTCACTGTCCCTCAGACCGTTGGAGGGCCGGACTATACTTAAAAAAAAACAACTATGAACAAATTCCTATGCACACTGCACATAACTTATTTTGAAGTAAAGAACAAAACAGGAACAAATACAATTCACACCACTGCATGTGGCCTGCAGGCCGTAGTTTGAGGACCCCTGCTCTAGACTATGGTTCACAACTGGAGGTGATTTTGTCTGAGGACATTTTTGGTTGTCGTACTTGAGAATGCTACTTGCATCTGGTAGGAAGAGGCCCAGGGTATTGATAAATATCTTACAATTCATAGAACAGCCTCCCTCTACAATAAAAATTAAAATAATGTGCATAGTTCTGAGGTTGAAAAAACCCGGAATTAGATTTACTTATATACTCTTCCTCTATTAGATTGAACCATATACAGTTGTTATTCAACCATTTTAGATCTGCAACATCAATTTTAAATGAAACATTTTGTACATGGTTGCTACACTTTAGACACATCTGTCTGCTTGTGTGCTTAATCTATCTTTTCAGAACCATTTTAAAGTAAGTCATAGGCATCATGATATTTCACTCAAATACTTTAGCATGCATCTCCCAAGAACAAAGATATTCTCTTACATAAACATAACATAATTATCACAGTCAAGAAATTGAAGGTTGAATGCAATGAAATTATCTGACAAATTGTTCACATTCAAATTTTTTCATGTGTCCTTCAAAATGCCATTTATAGTCCCTCCTCTCCCCAGTCTAGGATCCAATCAGTTTGTCTCATTATTGGTAGGACTAGTCTTAAGGAATGATTTTGCTGGGATTTCAAAGTTGTGAAGTTTTCATGTTTGCAGAAGTTGTAAATCTAGAAGAGCCAAGCAGATGGAGACAGATGACAGAGAGATCTTAAAAGACTTTAAGTGGGCCGACAAGTGGCAGATGAATTTTAATGCAGACAAGGGTGAGATAATGCTCTTAGGGATTATTTTGCATTTAAATTTCAAAACCCCAAATTAAAGTTCTTAATTTTTTTCTTTTTTAAATGAGAATTTTGTGCTTAGGAACAAGGACAAAAGAAGTCTTTAAAACGGTTACCACTTCCTCTCTTCAATTGTATTCAGAATATTAATAGTAGAAAAGGAAGATGGGTAAAAGGGAAGGAAAATATGTCTAGTTTAGTTGGTTCTTGACTTGAAGGAGTCTGATTCCAGTAGCTAATATTATAACCTTGTACACTTTTCTGAGGCTCAGAGGAGAATGAGTGGACCAATAGAGACACTCCTTAACAGCACTCTTATGCATATGTATGAATATGTATTTTTATAGTTATCCTAAAAATAAACCACATTTGTAAACAGTATTTTTATACACGTTCAAATTTACATTTAAATATTATAGATAAAGGCCAAAATAATTCAATGGGGGAGAAGAAAACTCTTTGCAACAAAGGATCCTGGGGCAAGTGGATGGTTACAAGTAAAATAATGAATTTGATCCCCTACCTTATGCTCTACATAAAAATTAATTTAAAGTGGATCATAGGTTTAAATTTAAAAGCTAAAATGATAAAAATATTAAATTAAAACAGGAGTGAATCATCCATATTCTTAGGTTTGGTAATAATTTCTTAGATATGACACCAAAAGCAGAAGTGATAAAAGTGAAGATTGATAATTTGAATTTCATCAAAATGTAAAACATTTTATTTCAAATAATACAATTATGAAAGTGAAAAGATAATCCATGTAGCAGAAAAATTGTGTGTAAGTCATATATCTGATAAGAGAGTTATGTCCATAATATATAAGGAATTCTTACCACTCAATAATAAAAAGGCAGGGGTTAATATCAGCAAGATGGTGAAAAAGGAATTCTCTGGATCCATTTGTACCAAAAATCCAACTATCATCCACTTACAAAAATATTCTTGTGAACATCTCAGAAGTCATGAGTAATGCTGAGATATCTCCTTGGACCACAGAACTGAGAATAAAAGGACATAAATGATAAGAGAAACAGTGTCACTTTGACCATTTTGCTTCTTCCTCAAGCCAGGACAGCTGACTTCCCTGGACCCATAGTTGTTATATAGAGAGAAGAGAGCTGAAGATGAGCATTCAGCTTCCTCACTAGTCTAGGGCCCATTCATGGGAGTCAGTCTCTTATTTTCCCCTATTGCAAACATTGAGGTTACAGGAAGGCCTGGACTACCTGGGATCAGTTGGACTCTGACGGTGGTGGTGCTCATGGGAGGCAGCAGAGATTTGGATAGTTGTTCTGCATTCCAACTAGTGTGGAAATCATGTCACCAGAGAGGCTAATTGACAGTATCATGTTGCAGAAAGCCTGGTAAGTGGGATTTCTAGGCTCTAGTACCTAACCCATAATCCTTAGTGTGCTCCTTCAAACTTCCCTAAGCCACTAGATGGGGTAAGTCAGTGATTATCTGCAAAGGAAGCATCTGGCTGTGCCTAGTCCCAGCTGCTAATCTAAGCCAAGATGTAGTAAACTCCTTAACCCTTCCTCAATCTGGAAAGCAGGGGCAGGAGAATGATTAGTCATAGAGGAATCATCTGACCCTGTCTAAGCCCAATGGCCAAGTGGCTAATACACCAAGCTTTGGTGCTTTTAAGACTACCCCAGGACAGGAATTAAGCCTGTCCAAGCCTCTGGCCCTTTTGGAGTTGTTGAGTAGTAATTTCAAAGAGCTTTCTCAGCCTTGGAGTCCAGCACATGGCCCTGCCAATCTACAGATCCCAAAATGGAATACTGGCCACTGAGGGAAGATACCCTACAACATAGCCTGGTCAAAAGTGATTATAGAGCTCAGCTGATAGCTCTACCTTACTGCAGAGGTAAGCTCATGACTTTGCCAGACAGCAGAACACAGCCTGTTAATTTGACCCCAGAGCACAGTTACTATCTCATCTTAGAGGAAACAACATTTGGGGGGTTGCCACCAACTGGCTGAAGTAGAATCCCAATCTAGACTACATAGTGAAGGCTCACTACTACCAAAGAGTACTAGCAAAGGTTTGATGGTATGGCCATTTCCTCAAATGTATCAGCACCAACACAAGGACACTAGGATTATGAAAAATTAGGAAAATATGAAATCACTAAAAGAAACTAATAAAGCTCCCAAATAGACCCTGAAGAAATCAGGAGATCTATGAAATAATTGACAAAGAATGTAGAATAATCTTCCTAAGGAAGTTCAGGGAACTGCAGAAAAATATAGATAAAAAAATGAAATTTGGTAAATAATTTATAAACAAAATGTGAAGTTTGACAAAGAAATAGAATTTTAAAAATGGAAATTCTATAGGTAAAGAATACAGTAACTGAATTAAAAAATGTAATAGAAATCTTCAAGAACAGAATCAATTAGAAAAAATAATTTATGAACTTGAAGATAAAGTATTTGAAATTATCCAGTCAGGAGCAAAAATAAAAGAAGTATAAGTTCTATGAAAATTATGGGACACCACCAAGAGAAGTAACCTATGGATATTAGGAATTACTAAAGGAGAAGAGAAAGAAAAAAGTCCCAGATAGCATATTTAAGATAATAATGGCTAAAAATTCCTCAAGTCTAGGAAAAGATGACGACATGCAGCTACAGAAATCTCAGTGGTCTCTAATAAAATTCAACCCAAAGAGGAGTTCAAGACTCACTACTCTCAGATTGAAAAAAAAATCAAAGACTGATATAGAACACTGAAAGCAGTAAAAGACAAGAAGCATATTACATTTAAGGAATTCTCAACATTATCAGAAAATTTCTTGGTGGAAACTCTGCAAGCCACAAGAAAGTGGAATGATACTCAAATTGTTGAAGGAAAAAAAAAAAAAAAAACCTGTCAACCAACAGCCAAGAATACTTTATCCAACACAGCTTCCTTCAAAAACGAGGAAGAAATAGAAACTGCCCCAGACAGACAAAAGCAAAGAGAATTCATTTTCACTAGGCCCATTGTACAGAAATTGCTGAGGGAATTCTTTCGATTGAAATGAATATCTATGGTGCATATTTTTATCTATAATAAAAAATAATAATAATAATAAAGAAATGAATAGCTTATTACTAAAAACATAAAGAAAAGTAAAAAAAAAGTCAAAGAAGCAATGTATAGTCATATTTCAAATACTCTAAGTGTATGGTCTATAAACCAATTTTATTAAAAGACAAAACCATTAAAAACAACTGTAGTTACAGTAAATTGTTAAGGATGATGCTGACAAAATTCAATATTCACATGCACAAGAATGAAACTAGATCCCTGTCACCATATACAAAAATCAACTCTCTGTAGATTAAAGACTTAAATTTTAGATCCAACACTATGAAAATACTAGAAGAAAACATGCAGGAAATGCTTTATGGTCTTGGACTGAACAAAGGATATTTTTGAATAAGATCTCAGAAGTATAGGCAACAAAGACTAAAAATAGACAAATGTGATTAAATTAAGGAACTTGTGCACAGCAAAGGAAACAATCAGTAGAGTGAGGAAACAATCTACAGAATGGGAAGAAATATTTGCAAACTGTGTACCTGACAAAAAAGTGAATATCCAGAATATTTAAGGAACTCAAACAACTCAATAGCAATCCCCCCAACTCCCCAAATAATCTGGGGCAAAAGACCTGACTCAACATTTCTCAAAAGAAGACATAAAAATGGCCAATAGGTGTATGGAAAAATGTTGAACATCACTAATCAACAGAGAAATGCAAATTAAAAACCATAATGAGATATTACCTCACCCCAGTTAAAATGCCGATTATGAAAAAGACAAAATATAGCAATAGCAAAGATAGGGAGAAGGGGGAACTCTGTTAAGCTGCTGATGAAAATGTAAATTAGTAGTCAATATGGAAAACAATATGGAGGTTCCTCAAAATATTAAAAATAGAACTACCATATGATCCAGTAATATCATTACTAGGTATATATACAAAGGATATAAAATCAGTATGTTAAAGAGGTGTCTGCTCTCCTATGTTTATTTCATCACTATTCACAATAGTCAAGATATGGAATCAAACTAAGTTCCTATATACAGGTCAATGAGTTTTTTAAAAAGTGATTATATGTATTTATACACACACACTTGATACTTGAACAACATAAGGTTTAGGGGTGCTGATCCCTCACAAAGTCAAAAAACTATAACTTTTAATTCCTCCCAAATTTAATACCCTACCGTTGAGCAGAAGTCTTAGTGACAGCCTAAACAATTGAATAGCATATAATTTGTATGTTCTGTGCATTATTACAATAAAGCAGATGAGAGCAAATAAAGTATTATTAAGAAAATCACAAGGAAGGAAAAAATGTATTTACTATTCAGAAGTGGAAGTGGATCACCAAAAAAGTTTTCATCCTCGTCATCTTTATGTCAAGTAGGCTGAACACAAGGAGGAAGAAGAGAGGTTGATTTTGCCACCTCAGGGGCAGAAGAGGCAGAAGAAAAGCCTCATGTAAGTAAATTCATAGATTTGAAATCATAATCCTGGTGTTTAAGCAGCAACTGCACAGTGAAATACTATTTGGCTATAAAACAGAATGAAATTCTGCCATTTGAGGCAACACAATTGAACCTGGAAGTCATTATATTAAGTAAAATAAGCCAAGCACAGAAGGAAAACATAATCTCATTCATATGTGGAAACTAAAAAAAAACTGAGCTCATAGAAATGCAGAGTAGAATAGAAGTTAGGAGAGGCTGTAGAGTGTTAAGGAGGAAGTGGGGGGAATGAGAAGAGGTTAGCAATGAATACAAAGTTATAGTTAGGAAAAATAAGTTCTGATGGTCTGTTACACAAAAGGGTGTCTATAACTAATAATTATGTGTCACGTATTTCAAGATAACTAGAAGAGAGGATTTTGAATGCTATCACCATAAAGAAATAAATGTTTAAAATGATAGATACACCAGTACCCTGACTTAATCATTATACAATGATGCATTTATTGAAACATCACACCATACTCCATATGTATGTACAATGTTGTGTGTCAATTATAATATAAATGTAAAAAACACATTGCTAAGGATATAAATTATTGAGAACTATTTGACATTAAAAGCATAAAAGATGGGAGAAGAAAGTACAGTTTTTGTTTGCAATTTAAGTTAGGTTTTTGTCAGCTTAAAGTAGCCTATTTTAAGTTCAATGTGTTTTATATAAGCCTTGTGTTAATCACAAAGCAAACACCTATAGTAGATGCACTAAATATGAAAAGAAAGGATTCAGAGGAATTATAGGATTGAATGGCAGATCTATTTTTAGATCTCTAAGTGTTCTCCAAATATCTTTCCAAAAGGAATGTATTAATTTGCATTCCCACCACATCCACACCAACATCTCTGGTCTTGGGATTTTGTGATATGGGCTAATCTTACTTGAGTTAGATGATACCTCAAAGTAGTTTTTATTTGCATTTCTCTGATGATTAAGGATAATGAGCACTTTTTCATATGTCTGTAGGCCATGCGCCTGTTTTCTTCAGAGAAGTTTCTCTTCAAGTCCCTTGCCCAGCCTGCGATGTACGTGTGAAACTTAATAAATGTAGAATATAAATGTCTTAACTCAATAACTAAGAAAATGCCATGAATGCTATGTTAACCAGTGTGATGAAAATATGTCAAATGGCATATAAAACCAGTGTATGGTGCCCCATGATCGCATTAATGTACACAGCTATGATTTAATAAAAAAATAAAAAAAAAAAAGAAGAAGAAGAAAGGATTCAGAGCAGATCACCACAGAAAGGAAGGAAGTAAGTTAGCTAGAAAGGAAGAAAGAATCAAACAATATACAAAAGAACCAGAAAACAAATTCCACAGTGGCAACAGCACCGCCCTATCTACCAATAATTACCTTGAATGTAAATGGATTGACTTCCTTTATCAAAAGGCACAGAGTAGTTGAGTGGATAAAAAAACCAAGATACAACTACATGCTGTCTACAAGAGATTCACCACACTATTAAGGATACATCTAGACTAAAAGCAAATAAATGAAAAAATATACTTTATACATCTGGAAACCTAAAGAGTGGGGTAGTTACGCCAGATAAAATAAACTTTAGGTAAAAAACTAGAAAGCTACAAAGAAGGCCATTACATAATGACGCAGAAGTCAGTCATCAAGAAGAAAAAACAATTGCACTATATTCACACCTCAACACTGGAAGACCAAAATATATAAAGCAATTAATAAATGATCTGGAGGAAGAGATAAACTAAGATATAATAATAGTAGGGTGCTTCAGTACTCCATTTTTAACAATGGACTGCCAGGGGTCCTCAAACTACGGCCTGCGGACCACATGAGATGGTGTGATTGTATTTGTTCCGGTTTTGTCTATTTACTTCAAAATAAGATGTGCAGTATGCATAGGAATTTGTTCATAGTTTTTTTTTTTTTTTAACTAGTCCGGCCCTCCAACAGTCTGAGGGACAGTGAACTGGCCCCCTGTTTAAAAAGTTTGAGGACCTGGAGGTGGTGAGTTCAAACCCAGCCCTAGCCAAAGACTACAAAAAAACAAAACAAAACAATTAAAAAAAAAAAAACAAAGCAAAAACAAACAAACAAAAAACACTAGAATTTAGATCAAATGGATCTAACAGACATGTATGGAACATTTCATCCAAAGCAAAAGAATATACTTTCTTCTCAAGTGCACACAGAATATTCTCCAGGATAAGTCAAATGTTAGGCTACAAATCAAATCTCAACAAATCTAAAAGGATTAAAATAATATGAAATAATTTTTCAGATTACAATAGCATCAAACAGGAGAAATCTTGGAAATTTTACAAACAGGTGGAAATTAAGCAAGATGCTTAACAACTAATGACTCACAAAAGAAATTTTAAAAATACCTTGAGACAAACAAAAATGAAAACACAATATACCAAAACTTAGGGGATACAGCTAAAGCTAAAGAAGAAAATTTATAGCAATCATTACCAATTTCAAGAAAGAAGATCTCAAATAAAGAATCTGATATTATACTGTAAGGAAACTAGAAAAAGAACAAACTTAGCTCAGACTTGGTAGAAGGAATTAAATTATAAATATCAAAGCAGAAATAAAGACTAGAAAAACAATAGGAAAAAATCCAAAGAGCTGTTTTTTAAAAAAGATAAAATAGACAAACCCTCAGCTGAATAAACTAGGAACAAAGATTCAAATAGATATGTTAAGAATGAAAGTGGACATATTACAACTGATACCACAGAAATAGAAAGGATCATAGGAAATTATTATGAATATTCATACACCAAAAACTGTATAATCCAGAAAAATGGATAAATTTCTGGATACATGCAACCTATCAAAATTGAATCATCAAGAAATAGAATAGCTAAAAAGACCAGTACAAATAAGAAAATTGAATTAGTAATAGTAACCCATCAAAGAAGAGCTCAGACACAGCTCAGTTTTACCAAACATTTAAAGAAAAAGTAATAACAGTCCTTCTCAAACTTTTCCACACAATTAAACAAGGAATACTTCAAACTCATCTAATTTTTGTTTTATTATTTATTTTTAATTTTTATAGATACACACTAGGATTTGCTTTTCCAAACTCATTTTACTGAGGGCAACATTACCCTGATATGAAAGACAGCCAAGGACACTACAAGAAAGGGAAATTTCAGCGCAGTATCCCTGATGAAGATAAATATAACAATCTTTAACAAAATACTAGCAAACTGAATTCAACAACATATTAAAAGAACCATTAACCATGATCAAACAAGATTTACCTTGGCAAGCAAGGATGGTTCAATATAGGCAAATCAACCAATGTGATTCATTTGTTGTAATAAAATGAAGAATAAATATTGTACGATCATCTCAATAGATGTCAAAAAAATATGACAAAATTCAGCAACCTTTCATAATAAAAACTCAACAGACTAGGTATAGAAGGAATGCATAGCAACACAGTAAAAGCCATATATGACAAATGAAATGTATAGCTAACACCATACTTAACAGTGAAAAGTCGAAAGCTTTTCCTTGAGGATCAGAATAAGACAAGGATGTCTACTCCCATCACCTCTTTTCCACATTGCTCTGGAAATCCTAGCCAGACCAGTCCTAACAGAAAAGGAAGAAGGGAAATTGTCTTTGTTTAATGTGGGCATAATCTTATATATAGAAAATCCTAAAGACTGCACCAAAAAGCTGTTAGAACTGATAAGTGACTTCAGTAAAGTTACAAGATGCAAAATCGTCATGCAAAAATTAGTAACATTTCTTGGGTGGCGCCTGTGGCTCAGTGAGTAGGGCGCCCGCCCCATATACAGAGGGTGGCAGGTTCAAACCCAGCCCTGCCGAACTGCAACCAAAAAATAGCCGGGCGTGTGGCGTGCGCCTGTAGTTCCAGCTGCTCGGGAGGCTGAGGCAGGAGAACCGCGGAAGCCCAAGAGCTGGAGGTTGCTGTGGGTCCTGTGGCTTCACGGCACTCCACCGAAGGTGGTAAAGTGAGACTCTGTCTCTACAAAAAAAAAAAATTAGTAACATTTCTAGACACTTAATAAGGTATTAGAAAAGGAAGTTAAAAAGATCCATTTAAAATATCAGCAACAAAAAAATAAGTTACAGATTTAACTAAGGAGGGTAAAAGATGTATACTAAAGCTATAGAGCAGTGATGAAAGAAATTGATT
Organism: Loris lydekkerianus; assembly: GCA_963574355.1. Lineage (NCBI taxonomy): Eukaryota > Metazoa > Chordata > Mammalia > Primates > Lorisidae > Loris > Loris lydekkerianus. Next base: position 15,749 of record CAUYPK010098755.1, read on the forward strand.
AAATATAAATAAATGAAAACATTTCCTATGTTCATGATTTGGCAGAATTAATATTGTTAAAATTTCTATGCCTGCAGTTATATACAGAGTCAATGCAATTTCTATCAAAATTTCTATGTCATTTTTCACAGAAACAGAAAAAATATTCTTTAAATTCATAGAGAATCACAAAAAGCCCAAATAGCCAAAACAACCTTGAGCAGAAAGAGCAAAGCTAGAGGCAATTTAACTTAAGAATACATTATAAAACAACTCTAATCAAAACACCGTGATACTGGCCTGAAACAGACTCATCAACCAATGGAACAAGATAGAAAACCCAGAATTAAACCCACATATTTGCAGTCAATTGACTTTCAGCAAAGGTACTAAGAACACACAATGTGAAGAGTACAGTCTCATACAAATGCTTATCCACATGCAGAGGAATGAAATTGGATTCTGATGCCATGCACAAAATCAACCATGTACAAAGGATTAATGCTCAAAATACATGAGGAAATAACAGAATTCAATTGCAAGAAATCAAATAACCTGATTAAAAAATGGAAAAAGGATGTGAACATATATTTCTCAAACAAAGATATTTGAATGGTCAATTGGTTCATGAAAAAATGCTCAGCATCTCTAATCCTTAGGGAAATGTAAATTTTAAAACACAATGAGATATTGCCTCATATCTGTTAGAATTGCTTTTATCACAAAGATGAAGGCTGACAAGTGTTGGCAAAGATGTGAAATAATGGAGCCCTTGTATACTGTTGGTAAGAAAATAAATTAGTATAGCCATTATGGAAAATGGTATGGAGGTTCCTCAAAAAACCAAAAATAGAATGACCTTATTATCCAGCAATGCTACTTCTTGGATTATATTCAATGGCATTGAAATCAATATTTTGAAGACATAGCTGCAGTCCCGTGTTCACTGTACCACTGAATCAACCTAAATCTCCACCAGCAGGAGAATGGATAAAGAAAATGTGCTATAGGCTCAGCCCCTGTAGCTCAGTGGCTAGGGTGCCAGCCACATTACACTGGAGCTAGTGGGTTCAAACCCGGCCTGGGCCTGCCAAACAATAGTGACACCTACAACCAAAAAATAGCTGTGTGTTGTGGTAGGCACCTGTAGTTCCAGCTATTGGGGAGGCTGAGGCAAGATAATTGCTTAAGCCCAAGAGTTTGAGGTTGCTGTGAGCTGTGATGGCACAGCACTCTACTGAGGGCAACATAGTAAGACTCTGTGTCAAAAAAATGTGGTGTATATACACATTGGAATACTACTCAGCCTTCAACAAAAAAAATGAAATTTTGGGTGGTGCCCATACCTCAGTGAGTAGGGCGCTGGCCACATAACTGAGACTGGCAGGTTCGAGGCCAGCCTGGGGCTGCTGAACAACAATGACAACTGCAACCACACAATAGCTGGGTATGGCAGCGGGCATCTGTTGTCTCAGCCCCCTGGGAGGCTGAGGCAAGAGAATTGCTTAGGCCTAAGAGTTTGAGGTTGCTGTGAGCTGTGATGCAACAGCACTCTACCCAGGGTAACATAATGAGATTCTGCCTCAAAAAAAAGAAAAAGAAAAAGAAATTTTGTTATTTGGTACAACATGGATGAGTCTAGAGAACATTATGCCAAGTGAAATAACCCAAGCATAGAAAGATCAATACTACATGATCTTGCTTCTGTGTGGAACTCAAAAAGTTGAATTTGTAGAAGTAGAGAGGGAATGGTGGTTATTAAAGGATGATGGGGGGAGGGCAGGGAGGGGGATAGGAAGTTACTGAACAAAGGGTATTAAATTTCAGCTAGACAGGAGGCATATGTTTTGAGATCTATTGCATAGCAGTGTGACTATAGTCAGTAATAACATAGACTGTTGCAAATTACAAATGTATATCACAAAAACAAGCAAGGGTCTGGATATATTAATCAGCTTGATTTAATCACTCCAGATTGCACGTATATATATAAGCATATATATATACCACACTGCACTCCATAAATGTAATACAATTATGATTTCACAATTAAAAATAATATGCATAAAAATAATGAAAAGACAAACCAATTTTAGAGTGGGCAAAGGATTTACACAGACATTTATTCAAAGACATACCAGTGGCCAAAAAGCTCATGAAAAGATGTTCAACATCATTACTTATTATGGAAATGCAAATCAAAATCATGAGGTATTACCTCACACTCGCTAGAATAGCTGTAATGAAAAGACAGATAAGTATTGACAAGTATTCAGAACACTTGAACCCTTACACATTGCTGCTGTGTATGTAAAATAGTTTGATAAATAGTTGGAAGTTCCTCAAAATGTCCACCAAAGTTACATAGAACCCTGAAATTCTATGAGAAGTATTATCCCTAAGAGAAATAAAAACACACATTACAAAAACTTGTATATGAAGGTCCTAGCAGTATTATTTTTAGCATATCAAAAGTTGAAACAACCCAAAGTTCTGTTAACTGATGAATATACTATCAATAAGATGAGATATATCTAAACAATTGAGTATGATTTAGTCATAAAAAGGAAGTACTGATATATGCTATAATATGGATGAGCATGGAAAATACTATGCTAAATGAAAAAAGCAGTGGGAAAGAACCATCTGTTATATGATCTCATTTATATGAAATCCAGGTAAGCAAATCCACAGAGACTGAAAGTAGAGTTCTGATTTTCTAGTGAGGAGTGAAGGCTAACAGGTGGGATGATAAAATATGTTCTGGATAAGATAGTGGTGCTGCCTGCACGATTCTATATACTATATACACTTCACACTGGTAAACATTATAGTGTATAACTGACATATCAATAAACCAGTTTAAATATATTGCAGGTAGTAAGGTAGATTCTCTGTGGAGTCAGGTATTCCTTTTCAAGCCTCTTTTTTTTTTTTTAACCACAAAAATAAACAATAGGGAATATTCATGTAAAATTGAAGGATGTATTGCCCCTCAACATAAAAAGATTAAATGTATTGCGATACACCCATGGAAAGTGGTATTTAAACAGGTACGATTTTGGCATTAACCAGTCAGAATCAAAGCTGGTCCAATCCATGTAACATTGAGAATAACTGCCATGGGAGGCCATATTCCTGAATATCAGCCCTGCGGAGAGTGGACTATTGCAACAATGGGAATGGATGAACTAGAGCTGGGAGGAGCAACAGATACAGTGAGGAAGAAAAAGCAAGACAAAATCATTCATACTATGTGATTATATTAATGTACCTTTCAAAAATAGGAGAAACTTTATTGTGTTGTTTAGGGATACATTCAATATTGATAAAATTATAAATAAAATATAGGGTCAAGGTGGTGGTTATGTCTGGTGAAGAAAGATTGTGTCATTGGAGGGGCATATGCTGGGCTTTGCTACGTTGCTGGTGTTATTTTATTTTTTGATCTGGCTACTCATGTCATTTTGTTTATCATTATTTCTTAAACTGTGTTTTTAATGCATTAAAGAAATTAAAATTAAAGTGGCAAAAAGACCTGGTGTGACGTCACGGCTATCCCTTTTACTGGCTGGCTGTACAGTTCTGGTCAATTTATTGTGTCTCTTAGAGCTTTGATTTCCTTGACTGTACAATGAGGCTGGTAAAATCTGTCTCCTATTAATGTTTTCAGAATTAAAAGAGATGCTGTATGTGCAGCTGCCTGTTACAGGGCACTGTGGGGGTGTGTGTGTGACGTGCTCGGGGAAGAATAGATTGCTTATAGGGAATGCAGACCTAAAGCACTGTGAAGTTTACAACTCTGTCTGTAAAATAGAATTGCCCAAGACTCTTAAGCCCGTAAGAGGTATGCTCATGATGTTAATACATGTGGTTAATCTCTGAGTACTATAACCAGAAAAGTTCCATACAAAGGTAACTAAAATAAGACAGGTGCCACACCTGGAGAAATTAAGACCCCCCCCTCTCCCGAGAGTTGAAGATTTTTAAGGAGACATGATTTAAATTTATAAATTCTGTAAAGGAATGCATAGGTAAAAAGATTGACTTGTTTATGGAATTTCAAAACACTAAAAAAGGAAACATATGAATCAGAATTACTACTCCGGGCAGAAACCAACATTTTAAATACATACACGAAACACCAAGAGATGGTGATGTGCAGAGATAGAGACGGTCCCAATAGGTTCAGCATGCTTTCCCCACCAACTGAGGCTCCTTGGAGAAGCTGGGACTTGTCTGCCCTTGGAAGGTGACCTTCAATAGCAGGTCCAAATGCTTGTAGGTATGTCCCCAGGGGTCACCATCAAACCCAGAATACTGGACTGCATGAACCAGGCATATTACTCGTAGGACCTAAAGATAGGAAAAGATGACACTATTTTAGGAACTGTTTTTTTTTTTCTTCTAGATAATGATTTTGTCTTCTAAAATCATTTTGAACCTCTTTTAAATAAACTTGTCAGAAACTGCTTCAGACCTAGCAGTTGGAAGTGTTTTTACTCTAATTAAAGGTGAATTTCTGAAATAGACTCTTTATAGTTACTTTTTGACATTTCCTTCACCATCTCATCTCCAGCTTGATTTAATTCTCCTAACTGAATTCTGCACAAATTTTCTCTTGTTTGCTTTGGTGGTTTTTGATAATAGGACTTAAAACAATGCAGCTGAAGGAGGATGCAGACTCTTCCCCCTCTCAGGTCTTTGAATTCAGGGAGTCTTTATAGGTATTACCTTTCTCTCTGGGGCTAAATGGTTCCCTGCAGGGGGCTGCAGGAGCAGACCCCCGTTAAGCAGGTGGAAAGCCCCAGCTGTCAATGTCTGGAGGGAGTACTGGCCCTCAGTAGGGACTACAATGAAAATTTCAAAATTACTTTCCACCAATGGCTACAATGAAGGGCTGTGGGATTTGAGCTTCTCTTTGAGAAAGAGCAATGTTTCAACAGAAGAGATACCTGGTGAACTGATGAAGGTAGGGAGAGGCCAGGTCTTTTTAACAGTGCTTCAAAGCCTGTCCAGGCTCATTCGCTTTACGTATTCCAAAATGAATTCCATTCGCAGCTGGAATGTTTAGTATCAGCAGGATCAATAGATTTTTCCACTACTCACAGCCCTAGTGTCCATGTTCCCATTAAACACATCTAATTCAAAAGCTGAGGGAGGCACGCACATCTCAAGCCTAACTCTCAGCTTAATTCCCTCTGTCTTTTTAAAAGCCGCTCTTCCAGAATGAATTATAAATCAACCACAGCAAATTTTCACATTGAACTGTTTATGTGTTTTTAAAGAGGAGCTTCTGGGAAGAAGCAGAAAGAAGATTTAATAACGAAGAAGCTGTGAAGCTTCCAAAACATAGAAGTAAAATTAAGTGACAACATGTGATTCAAGACATTAGGAAAACAGATACAGGGCAAGGGTGGGCACCTTCTTGGTAAGTGTGGTGCACAGAGCTCTCTTGCACCTCTGGGCAGGACTGATGGTGGCTTCCTCATTTCTTCAGCGTCTTGAGTAGCTCTGTCTAGCCCTGAATCAGGAAGGCTCATTCTCTGGGTTAGAGAGGTAGAGACTAAGCAAAATCTCCAAGTAGACAATTCCAATGGCCATGAGCCTCCTTCCCCTCAAATTGCTGTTATGGGCATTTTGTTCTGTACTCACCTGTGATTTATATGTCTTACCTGATTCCCTAACTCCTCTCTGGACATCTTGGTGTCTCTTAACTATTTTTTTGTGGTATCCTTTCCATTTTAACAGATTTTGCCTGTCTGATTTTCAGTACCACCCCTCTCCTCTCAAGCTTAAAGCAAACCCCCTTCTCTGTTGTCAACACCCTGGCTTTTCTGGAGGAGGTAGGACCCAAATGTCTGCCCCTGAAGGGGCTGTTCCATGGAAATGCCCGACTGTTTAGCCAAAAGGCTGAATTGAGTGTACAATGCTCTGTGAGGGGAGTCTATGGAATAAACCAGTGCTAGTAAAAGTGTGGTCTGCGGACCACTGCCCACCTCCTACTACTGGTTTGAAATGACATCAGCAGAGAAATCAAGGGTTAAAATCATCACACTTTCACAATTTGGAGTTGCCATGGCATCCAAGTACATGATTATTTTCCAAATAATTCATTCCAATGTATTTTGCAAATATATCAGTCTGTGATGGGTAGGAAATTGTTAAAAACTTTTCCCTGCTATGGCACACTCCCAGCTTGGTTCTTCCAGGTCAGCCCAGGAAGGCACACTGGACTGAAGCCTTCAAGTTTATCCCTTGCACTCTATTCCTCATGACTATTCAGGCGCTATGTTTTTTTTTTTTTTTTTTTTGTGCTTTCTCTATAAATGAATTTAATATTCTAAATTTCATGTTTCAGTGAAACATGGACAATCTTCAGTACTAAAATCCAACTGAAGACACACAGGGCCTCCAATTCCCCAGTGTCATTCTTCCCTGTTTCTTTTTCTTTTCTTTTCTTTTTTTTTTTTTTTTTTTTTTTTGGTGTTTTTGGCCGGGGCTGGGTTTGAACCTGCCACCTGGCATGTGGGGCTGGTGCCCTACTCCTTTGAGCCACAGCACCGCCCTTCCCTGTTTCCTTTTCTTCATCCTTTTAACGTATGTAGTCAAACCCATTCAGGCCCACAGCAGTCTTGCTTTCTCCATCAGGTATCCAACCTCCTGGTGGCTTTTGACAATAGTTACGGGGTCACCCTGAGCTCACCTTCCCACCCCCAGCTTTTCCACTCCCAGGGGGATCACAGTGTATCTAAACAGGTGTGGAAATGACTAGATCAGTCACTAGACTAATTCCAGGGACATTTCCTTCCTCCCAGGCTATAGTTCTTGAAGACTTTTAGTAAAAAGTTTAAAATCCACTCATTTGAAAATAACTCGATTTTGCAAATGCAGAATGACTTGAGGGAAAAAATAAAAGCCCCATTCAGAGCCTCTCTACCCCAACTATTTAGCAAAAGCTGTCACAAGAGGGATGAGTGACATATTTGAACGAGTTCTTGGGGCTTTCTCTGCACGAGGCAAACCTAGGCTCCAGCAGGAGGTAAACCAGCTGCAGCTTGTCATATATTAGTCAATTATCCTAATAATTTTTTTCCCCACTGAAAAGCACACATCCAGGTTGCTTTTATGAAGATTTTACTTTGTCTACTTACAAATATTAATTGGATTCTCTCCAATGTTGATTCCAGCTTCTGGGGTGTTGGGGTCACTGCAGGTTCATGAGGCCCAGTGGAGGGGGAGTGCAGGCTGGCAGGAAGTGCCTTCCTTCCCTGAGCTTCCATCCCCTGCTCTTGTGAGGACAGCATTTGATTAGTCCTTTACAACCTGTTTCTCCTCAGATACAAGGAAAATACCGAAACCACTGTGCCAATTCTGGCTGTCGCTCCTTTGAACACTGTGGGATCTGCTAGAGGAATGTGAAATAAATCCAAAAAAAAGGCTGCTTTATGGATCTTTGAATGTGGTGTCACAGAAGGAAACTGTCTTAGAAATCACAGCTAAAATTAGTTTGTTAATTCTGTGGAAAATTGTTTGAATTAGAATTGCTCTTTAACCTAATAGACTTTTCTGTTCAATACCGTCCACTCAGTATAAAATGGTAGTGTTACAGAGATTCACTTGAAACCTCACACCTCAATTCAGACCTCAGTTCAGACTTTTCTTTCTGTGGTCCACACAACCATCAAATTTGCCTTGACTTAACGACTTCATTCCACCTCACCCAGAAGCCATGCCGTGGCAGAGTTGAGGAGCATAGATTCAGAAACAGAATGATAACACTGACCCTTTTAACATAAGGGTCTAACAGACTGGATTGACCAGTTACCAGTGTAGCACTAAGCAAATTTCTGAGTAAAGATAAATTAGAAGAGAGAGCAAATTAATAATATTTAAGTTTAGGGGGTAAAAGAAAAAGAAAGCCACTCATAACAATATTTATTCAGAACTTTGATGCAATGGACAGATGGCTCATGGACGGCAGAAAGAAGGATCACTACCAGAGGTCTGAATTGAGGTGTTAGATTTCAAGTCCACTTAAACATTTGTCCTCATAAAATGATTATTTTCTTATATTAAGAATGACACATCCATATACTTTAATGTTTTATAATAGAATCAGGAACATTTCAAAAAATAGGCAAGCTTTTCTACCTCTTTGCTTAAGAAAAAGCAATTTATTGTACATTTCAAAATAGAAGATTTAGAATGTTCTTGACAAAGAAATGATAAATACTTGAGGTAATGGATGTCCCAATGACCCGGCTTTGATCATTATACATTGTACACATGAATGTATGTCACCTGTACCCCACAAATAAGTACAATTATTATATATCAATAGAAACCTCACAATTTCATGTTTTCCCCCTTAGATGTCACTAGTAAAATACAAAATGACAATGGCAGTGCAGTAGTCCTGCTTAGAGAGAAGAGAGGAGTGAGTAAAGGTGGCAGGAGTCAGGGACCAGAGCAATAGACTAGGGGAGGCCACAGAATTCAATTCTAGTATGGCCCTTCTTCCTGGGAAAAGGGAACGTGGTGAGTCAATGGACTGCTGTGTCCCAAAGTTCTCATTTTACAAAGGAGTAAAGACAAGTGCCTTAGATTGTTTACAAAGTCAAGTAAAAGAGTAAATGCCCCATGATCATATCAATGTACACAGCTATGACTTAATAAAAAAAAAAATAAATAAATAAAAAAGAAGGAAAAAAAAAAAAAAAAGTAAATGTGAGAGCTTCAGCTTGGGCACTCAAAAAGAGAAGAACAAACTTGCCCCTTTAAGGAGAGTCCCCTTACAAATTCTATTTCCTAGGGAAGGGAAACTGGTAGGGAACATTGGAAAAACATACTTTGTTCCTTCAAAGCACTGAATATTTTTGTTAGGTCCTCTGGATCCTTTCCCTGCTTCCCTCTTATCAACATACTAATTTTCATTCTAGGATCTGTGTTGAACCAGTAGCTTCCCATCGGGATGGGGTAGATTTCTCCTCATCATACTCCCAGAGTGACATTTAGGGGCCCCTTTGCCTCTAGTCCTGATCCTCATATAAACTTATGGAACTGTCTCCAGGGGATCAGTAAGAATTCTTCTGAGTTATAAAAGGAGAAAATGGCTTAGGCATGGTGGCTCAGGCCTATAATCATAGCATTTTGGGAGCCTGAGGTAGGTGGATTGCTTGAGCTCCAGAATTCGAGATCAGCCTGAGCAAAGTGAGACCTCATCTCTACTAAAAATCAAAAAACTAGCTGGGCATTGTGGCAGTTGCTTATAGTCCCAGCTACTTGGGGGGCTGAGGCAAGAGGATCACTTGAGCCCAAGCGTTGGAGGTTTGGGGTTGCTGTGAGATATAATGACACAGCACTGTACCAAGGGTGACAGAGTGAGACTCAGTCTCAACAAAAACAACAACAAAAAAAAAAATTGGGGGGGGGGAAGGAGTTCTGGGGTAACCAATAGTGACAACATTGACAAAATGTGGTGGTGGGAACTTTGCAGTAAGAATAAATGTCTTCCCAAATCACAGAGATATATCAGTGTTCTCCAATGTCCAGCAACCTCTGGATTGGGATCACAAACACTACTGCCCACGGGACCTGAAGAGGAGACATGCAAGAGGAATTACAGAGGGCCGAGGGTGGTGTGCAGTGCAGCAAATCGAAGCTTGTGTACTCACTCTAGCCAGTTGTCACCATATGGGAGGCTCAATTGCTCAACTGAGCTTCCAGCTTTTCAAAATGAACCAGAAATCCAGATTTTGATGGGAAACCTCCTGTTTTTTAGTGTGAGTTCAATAATAATGATAATTTAAAGAACATCCATGGTGCCTATGAAGTGACTCATCTGTGGGCTGAATTTGTCTGTGAACGGTCGGTTTGTGGTTTCTGCTAGATCTTCCTCCCAGAGCAGCAGGGAGCATATGCTGCTTCTGAGTGAGCAGTGAGCCCTTCCGCCTCCTGCGTGTCTGAACAGGGATAAAAAGCCCAATGATGGGGGTTAAATTGCACTATATCAAACATGGAGCTGATGACTCTGTATTTGTTATTTGTTTTGCTGTTAAACAGTTGCTACCCACTTCGTTGTCCTTTCCCAAGTTAATAGCCCGGGAAGCAACTTTCGTACCTATAAAAATGATGGCACTCAGAAATATTTTTTGATGAATCTCATGCCTACCAAACCTGAAGAGATTACTTAGATCCATTCCTTAGAGAAAGAGAATTTGGATACTAAAATAGTGTTAGTGCTCTTATTTCCAATACTTTGGGGGCATGCTGTAGTAAGTACTTCTTTCAAGCCTATGTTTTTCTCCAAAATTGAAAAATGTGGCAAAGTAATGTATCATTTAAACATTATACAAATTATAATAATTCATATTGTGGTTGAACATTTTAGCCATGTGGTTTGGATGAGGTTAACTCTGCCCCGTTTCAGAAGTGGCCCTTGATTCCTGATTAGACTAAGCCAGTTAGAGTGAACCTTGCCTCTGGGGTTCTGAGGAAGGTATGAGATTTGTCTGATGCTTTGAGGTACAAGTAACTGAAATTAGTTGACTCAAGTCAGTTTAAAGTCCTAAAAATATTGTTAGCTTATGTGGTTTACAGTCTACAGGAAGTGGGCTGCAGGTATGATTAGGGCTCCAAGTCTGTTTCTGTGTCAATCTCTGTGTCTGACTTTGTCCAGTTTCCTTGAGTCATAGGGTGGCTACCAGTAGGAGCAGGAAACACATGTTTCTTTGTTCATGGGAAGAGGACAGAGTGAGGGAGAACACCAGCTTTGTATAACCACGAAATACAAGTTCTTCCCTTCGATGAAAAACTCCCTCCTGACCGGGAACAGAATGCTATGAGCTCATTGGGTTAGGCTTGGGTGCTTAAATTACTGATGGGGTGGGGAATTATTAGCAGTCATATTTTCTTTTTTGCATTGTGGTGCACGTTAGCAATGAGATTCTTTGATGGCACTACAGAACAAGGATGAAGCTAGAAGGGTCAAAGCTTGGAAAGGACTGATCCTGGCCAGCACAAAGGCTGAGAAGGTTAGTAATTCTGCACTCAAAGTGCCCATTGCTGCAACATATTAGTGGAAACTTTAGGCTGGGATTATTAAAAACCACCCAGACCTGGAGATGGAACCAATTTTCCCTGAGCATTGTGGGCTTCCTTCAGGAGGGGCAGATGGCTTGATGATTGCAGGAAGAGAGACTCTATTCTCCTGGATGAGAAGACAGTAACAAATCCTATTCATTCTGACAGACTTCTCTTTTTTAGTTTCACCCTTCAATTATAAAGCTAATCAACTATGTCCCACCATCCGCACCACTAGCATCTGGGGTTTTTTTTAGAGATAGAGTCTTACTCTGCTGCCCAGGCTAGAGGGTCATGGAATCATAAATCATAGCAACTTCAAACTCCTAGGCTCAAGAGATCCTCTTGCCTTAGCCTCCTGAGTAACTGGGACCACACGACAGCATCACCACGCCTGGCTGATTTTTCTATTTTTATTAGAGATGGTGTCTCAATCCTGCTCCAGCTGGTCTCAAACTCCTGAACTCAAGCAATCCACCCATCTTGGCCTCCCAGAATGCGGGGATTACAAGCGCGAGCCACCCTGTGCCCGGCCCACTGGCATCTCTTGCTTGGATGCTATTATAGCCTTTGTACCTGTTTCTGGGGCTCTGTACCTGTACCTGTTTGCTTGGATGCTATTATAGCCTCTGTACCTGTTTCTGGGGCTGCTATATCGAATTCCTATAAACTTGGTCAATTAAGACAACAGAAGTTTATTCTCCTACAGTTCTGAAGGCCAGAAATCAGAAATCAAGGGCCATATTCTCTCCAACAGCTTGAGGGGAGAATCCTTCCTTGCTTTGTATGAGCCCAGAGGATTCTTGGTTTGTGGCAGCAGAGCTCCATCTCTGCCTTTGTCCTAGCAAAGCCTGCTCTGTCTGCTTGTATGTCAAATCCCTCTCTGCCTTTATAACATACCCGTTGTTTAGGCTCACCCTAAATCCAGAATGACCTCATCTTGAGATCCCGAATTGCATCTGTAAAGACCCCTTTTCCAAATGTAGTCACATTCACAGGTTCCAGGGATGAGGACTTGGACCTACACTTTGGCAGAGACGCCATTCAACTTGCTACACCTGCTACTGCCCTGTCTGCTTCTGCCCTTTCACCGTGTCTTGCAGTTAGTGTAGTGGTTCTTTTAAAATGTGTCAGCTGTTCCCTACTCAGCATCCTCCAGTGGCTTCCTGTCTCCCCGTACGACTGTTCCACATCTGTAGCTTGGCCTCCCGAATCTCCACTATCATGTCTTGGCTTCATCTCCTTCCCCATCTCACACTGCTCTCCCTCTTGCTCACAGGATTCCAGCTGCACTAGCCCTGGCGCTGGCCCTCCAGCATGCCACACAACCTTGCTTCTGTAGTTCTTGAATCGGAGGATCCTACTGCCTGGGAGCTCTTTCCTGTAAGTATTGTCATAGCCAGACTGTTGCTTTAATTAGGACTCACATGGCATGTTTTTTCCTCAGAGAGGAAATGGCATTCCTGATACTTTCTTTGCCCAGTTTTATTTTTCATCAGGGTGCTTATTGAACACCCTAGTTGAGATCTATTTGTTTTCTCTGTGAATATGGCGTGTCCCTCTTACCAGAATGTATGCTTCATCTCAGTAGTTTGCTGCTCTAGCCCCAGAACACGGAAGACCTGGCGTAGGAGGGATTGTCCTAGGCTATTCATGCTTCTATAACAAAATACTGAAACTAGGTAATTTATAAAGAGCAAAAATGTACCTGTCATGTTGTGGAGGCTGAGAAATCTACGATCAAGGAGCCAGCAGGGTCAGTATCTGGGAGGGCTGCTCTCTGCTTCAAGGTGGCGTCTTGTTGCTATATCTTCCAAAGGGACAAATTCTGTGTCCTCACCAATTGGAAGAAATGGAGGGAATGGACTCATTCTCTCAAGTTCTTCCATAAGGCACTAATCCCATCTGTGAGGCCTCTGCTCTCATGACTTAATTCCCTCTGAAGGGCCCCCTCATTGGTGATTGAGTTTCAACATATGAATTTGGAGGAGACACATTCTGACCAGAGCAGAGACATTCAATAAATATTTGCTGACTAAATGAGCATAGTCTAGGAAGTAGTTTGGAAAATAAGGCTGACCTAAGAGAAGGGGCAAGGGCCCTGAAGAGAAGCAAGACTTCAGCTGGGTCGACATGATTTCAGGATTAAACCACCTCAGAAGGTTGCATTGTCTCCACATGTTCCAGTGTATTTTATTACAAAAATAAATTTCCCTAGGCTTTCAGCCAATCTGAGGTGGAGTTTTGCCAATTGCACCTTAGTGAGTCCTGACCGATGCACTCTATCTTAAGTCTGTGCGTCTTTGTAAACTTGGAACTGGGCTAAGTACCAGGCTTTTTCACATTTCTGTCCCACTGGTAATACATTAGGCAGATGATTCAGTGTAATTCCTTCATCTCCAGAGTTTGAAAAGCAGCGACCTCATTTTGGATATTGACAGCTGAGTCTAATGCTGGCAGGTATATAAATGATCTGCTGGTGATGCAGTTTGGAATGCAAAGGATTCTATGCCTAATCCTTATCAAGTTTCTATCACCGACTCAAATTCAATATTCTGTGGCATGCCTGCTGCTTCTTTTCTTCATCGTTGTCTGTTAAGTGCTTGCAGAAGCATGGTGCTATTTTAGACATGGAACATAGTGACTTCTTCAGAGAGAAGTGGTCATAATGTTGTGGCATAACATTTTTGAAGGAGAGGTTTATATTTATTCTCCTGGAAATTCACCTTTCTTCCTCCCCCTTTTCTTGTCTGATTGACTTTCTCCGGGCTCCCTTCAGTGAGATCTTCCTCTGTGCTTACTTGTTCAAAGGATATTTGGGACAGGTTGGAAAGCATAGCAAAAAGGTTCTCCCTGATTTCACCTTTTCAGGATAGAGGAGTTGACTTTGGATATTGGGCATAAGTAAAATGTTGACAAGCAGAGGACATGCTTGCAGGTTGATGGAGGTGAAGTGAGCAGAATGGAATTATTCAGGATTCCAAAGATAGGGGATCTGTGGCCTGTATGCTGAGTTAGCTTTGTGGGGAGGAGGGCAGAGCCTACGTTAGATTTCCCCACAGCCGCCAGCAGCACTGAGAGTCCTGAGCTCCAACAGAGTGTATTTCATGCCTTCTAGAGAGGCAAAATAGTAGTGAGCACAGCTGGACCTGATGGAGCCACATGGGCCTGTTTAAGAGATTCCTCCACATCAACCCACATGCACTGATCACCCAGCATCCCATCTACCCAAGGACAATATCATGTCTCAGAAGATGTGTGTGAGGGCTAGCAACATCAGGAATCACATATCCCTTCTTAATGCCTAACTCTCATATTAGACACCCCAGATTTAGACATGGTCCCATGTTGACTTTGTAGAATTAGGAACCCAAACTAGAAATTAAATCATTATGGAGTAATTTTTAAAAGTTGCATTTTGCACACCTGTGTTTGTGGTCTGCATTTCATGACTTCTATAAAACATTTATTTTCTTTTCCTCATGACTGAAGTTATAAGAGGACGTAACTTCTAGGTGGATAAAGACTCTTTATGGCAGTTTACATAATGGCAGGTTACAAATGTTTATTGTTGGAGAAAAGCTTTAGCTACCTGGTCATTAAGTACATGTTACAAATCTTAGCCAAGACTAGGTTTTCTACACTGAGTTGTAGAGAGGCCATTTTGCTATTATGAAAGCAGCTTAACTACAAAAACAAATCACTCTAACAGTATCAGACCAGCTAATATTTGCTATTTCTATATCCAGTGAAAGTATGCAAATAAAACAGTGTGTTAGTAAACTTTTTTGGTTAGAATAAAATCTTGCCCAATCCAACACAGACTTATTTGGAGAGTATTTTTTCTCTTTTATTTCCTTCCTTCCTTCCTTCCTTCCTTCCTTCCTTCCTTCCTTCCTTCCTTCCTTCGTTATTTCAGATTAATATTAAGGGTACATGTGATTAGGTTACATTGTTTGCATTTGTTAGGTAAAGTCCAAGTTGTAGTTGAGCCCTTCACCTAAGAAGTGTGGCATATACCCCTATATTGTGTCCCTTAGGTGACAGCTTACCAAACCCCCTTCCTCCTCCCTCCCTTCCTTCCTTCCTTTCTCTCTCTCTCTTTTCTTTCTTTCTTTCTTTCTCCTCCCCTTTGATACAGGATTCCACCATTCAGGAATGGACAGAAACCCTCATTTTCTAGTCCTGGGTGAACTCAGAAATCAGACTTATCACAGACCCCCATCTCTAGGTACAGACAGGCTCTTTCCAGTCCACATTGTGTGAACTTAAGCAAGGTCATGAAAAAAACTGCCTCACCAGTATCTCTTCCGGGTACCACTTCTGTTTGCTCTTTAGCACTCAACCAGAGAAAAAGAGTGGATACAGAATGGATTCAGAAGGCTTCTAACATTCCCTTTGGCTCCTTTCTTTTGGAGCTAAGGGAAATTAGAAAGTTTGTTCTCCAGTAGCTTTTTGCCCATGACAAAAGAGGTTGCAAGCTGTGCTATGTGCTTTTAGGGGCTGACAGGCATCTGAATTATTAGTCTCCATTATTATGATTGTTAAAAAAACAAAAAACAAAAACAAAAACAGGATAGGGTGGCGCCTGTGGCTCAAAGGGATAGGGCGCCAGCCCCATATGCTGGAGGTGGCAGGTTCAAACCCAGCCTCGGCCAAAAATTGAAAAAAAAAACAAAAAAAAAAACAGGATAGTTAAGTGGTCCCATTGCTTACCACAGATATTCAAATCCCAGATTAGTACCCCAAAATATGTTGACCGAATTTCTTTTTGCTGCAGGTCCTTGGTCTTGGAGATTCAATGAATGAACCCATGGACAGTGAAGAGCAATGATAAGATAGGATTTACTAGATAGAAAAGAAGAGAAGGAATAAAAAGCACCAGAGCTTCTGACAGTGGGAAAGACCCAAGTGGGAAAGACCCACATGGAAATCTTGCACAGGTCGTCTGTTTAGAGCAGTGGTTCTCAACCTTCCTAATGCTGTGGCTCTTTAATACAGTTCCTATGGGTTGCAACCCACAGGTTGAGAACTGCCGGTCTAGAGGCATATAAGGTCCTGAGAATTACACTTGGCCAGGACTTGGTGGATGGAAGATACCTTTTCAATGTTGATGAATGTATTAACAAATGAATGCAGTTCCCCCACTGGGAGGGGGGGGGGAAACAGCAGGGAAATGACAGGGAGTCCACTTCAGAAGAGGGCCCAGCTTAGGTGAAATTGCCCAGGCCTCCAAAACTTACCTGTAATAGTTCAGGCCTAGGAAACTGAGGTCCCTGTCCAGCCCTGAATGGGAAAACCCTGTATCAGGTCTACTTATAAGGGGATTCTTTTTTTTTTTTTTTTTTTTTCTGTCCCTGACACCTCTGGGACAGCAAAGACAACCTCTTCTGCTTCCTCCTCTTTAACTAACTCAACAAGAATGACAACAGGTGATAAGGATGAAGACCTTTATGATGATCCACTTTCACTTAATGAATAGTAACTGTATTTTCTCTTCATTATGATTTTAACATTGTCTTTTCTTTAGTTTACTGTATTGTATGAATACAGTATATAGTACATATGACACACAAAGTACCTGTTAATTGACTATGTTAACAGTAAGGCTTCCAATTAACAGCAGGCTATTAGTGTAACACAGAGAAGTTCCTGAAAAGCCATAAAAAGGTTTTCTCTCTCTTTAAAATCCTCTCACCCTTTTTGAGAGTTAAAACCTGCATCCCTGCCTCAGGCCAGTTGTCTTTGGGTAGAAGAATGTCCTTTGTTCATTGCATAATATGAGATGGTTCAAAGGGACTGTCCTGTGGAGGTCCCAGTGGGCGGAGGGTGGGTAGAGATCATGAGATTGTCTTCCCCAGAGATGGGAAGGATCAGAATCATCAACTAGATTTCAGCAATAACCTGAAGCTGAAAACACTCTCTTTAAAAACTATTTACTTATATTGCTTCTTGGCCTTTTGGCTAAGATCAAGTGTGAAAGCTCTTTATGCTTATTATTAGGACAATGGAATTTTAAGATAGGAGTCTTCATCCTTTTCATTTGCTGGTAAATGAGGGCAATTACTGAGTTTTTGGTAACATTAGTAAAGTTTTGGGAGTCAATAGTTACACATGGTTTTTGACTGTGTAGGGGATCAAGTCCTAATTCCACATTATACAAGGGTCAGTTATATTTAAATGCTCTTGCACTACAGATCTGGGTTTATTTCTTATACTTTTCAGCAATATATATTTATCATCAGTCCATGTTACTGTGTGCGTTTCTAGTTTGTTGCTTCATGGTATTCATCCACCACATCTTACTTATACATAGTGTAAGATGGACACCTGTGTGGTATCCAACCCTTCCACAAAGAGGTAGCATTGAGGATTCTGGTACACATATCTCTGCAGAACTGTGCCTGGCTTTCAATGGGGATATAAGCATTCAAAAATGGGATTGCTAAATCATAAAATATGCATGCTTAATTTCAGAGAATATTACTAAATTTTTTTCCAGAATAACTGTACTAATCTAAACTCCCAGTAGCAGCACATGTGGGTTCCCATTTCTCCACATTTGTCCTCATTTGACAATTTCTTTTTTTTTTTCTTTTTAATAATCTAAAGGGTATAAAGTGTTATAAGAGTAAGAAGTTGTTTTATTTTGTGTTAATTCTGTGTATTTTTTTTTCTTCCTAGTAAGGTCAAGTATTATTAACTATTTGATTTTTCACTGTCTGTAAATTATTGATAATTATTTTTTTCTGCCAATTTTTCTTCTACATTTTGTTACCACCCAGCTAAGTCCCTTACTCACCACCCAGATAAAGGCCAATATACTCAGACAGCAGGAGTTGTAGCGGAGAAAGAATTTAAAAATTGTTTTCTTGGGAAATAGAAGTTCCTGGGTTGACAGTCACAGGACTTGTTGGATCAGTTTCCATGCATGACCGCTGGTCTGGCTGATATCCATTGGTCCCCCCAAATGCAAAGTCTGGAAGATGGCTCAAAGGTTTTGCAATAGCAGTGTTATCTATGGATAGAAGCAGTTGGGGAAATAAAATCTTGTGCCTGTCATGAAGACATGATACTTAAGCAGTGAGCAATTATAGTGGTGGGGAAATTAGGGAACAATGGCTGGTTAACTTTTAGCTATATATTATTATAGAAATCAGATTTTTATCATTATGTGCATTCCTGCTTTATGGGTTTACATTGTTTTAATATAGGCAGTTTCAATTTCTTTCTTGTTATTTTGCTCAGCTTCCTTGGGTGTTCTAAATAGAATTTCCTCACTGATTTTGACATTGCAAATATCTTCTCTTAATCTGTCAAGCGTCTTTTCTATATTTCTAGTGGCATTTTATAAATTCCCAGAAATTATCCCTTTTTATCTAGGTTTTCTCAATTCATTATCATATTATTGTAGTTTTTAAAACAATTTATCTATTAAATGCATTGTAGTTGTTTTAACAATGCATCTATTAAATGCATCCAAATGTCTGATTTATTTTCCATTTTCATTTTGCTTATTTTCTTTCTTCTAGTTTTATCAGAATTTTATCTAATTAACCTTGTCAAAGAAACAATGTTTGATTTTTATTAAACCTCCCCACTGTGGGGAAGGAATTTTAAATTAATCATTTACTTTTATTTTTATTTTTTATTTATTTATTTTTTTATTAAATCATTGCTGTCTATATTAATGTGATCATGGGGCACCATACACTGGTTTTATAGACCGTTTGACACATTTTCATCATACTGGTTAACATAGCCTTCTTGGCATTTTCTTAGTTATTGTGTTAAGACATTTACATTCTACATTTACTAAGTTTCACATATACCCTTGTAAGATGCACCACAGGTGTAATCCCAACAATGACCCTCCTTCTGCCCACCTCCCTCCTCCCTCCCCTCCATTTCCCCCTTCCCCCTATTCTTAGGTTATAACTGGGTTATAGCTTTTATGTAAAAGCCATAAATTAGTTTCATAGTAGGGCTGAGTACATTGGATACTTTTTTCTTCCATTCTTGAGATACTTTACTAAGAAAAATATGTTCCAACTCCATCCATGTAAACATGAAAGAGGTAAAGTCTCCATCTTTCTCTAAGGCTGCATAATATTCCATGGTGTACATATACCACAATTTATTAATCCATTCATGGATTGATGGGCACTTGGGCTTTTTGCATGACTTAGCAATTATGAATTGGGCTGCAATAAACATTCTGGTACAAATATCTTTGTTATGGTGTGATTTTTGGTCTTCGGGGTATATGCCTAGTAGAGGAATTATAGGATTGAATGGCAGATCTATTTTTAGATCTCTAAGTGTTCTCCA